>JAAEAF010004539.1:0-66318 GCA_011037195.1 Triatoma infestans | reverse complement strand
GATATTCGGTGAGCCTGAGTAGACTAGCCACGGTCTTTCAGGCGGAGCTAGTCGCAATTATTACCTGCGCCCCGAAATAAGAAGACAGAGAGTGCATAACTCCAGAATCGTCATTTATTCATATAGCCAGGCTGTCCTGCGGGCAATTGACTCATGGGAGATCAGCTCAAGGCTGGTGTGGGATTGCCTAGGTGCACTTAGGGAAATTAGTAGCCATAATGAGGCCTTCCTGGTTTGGGTACCTGGGCATTCGGGTCATAGGGGCAATGAGGCGGCAGATCGTTTGACACGGGAGGGTTCCATTGGAACACTTATGGGCCGGAACCGTTCTGTGGTGTCTCAAGATGCCTTGATGGAAGCACGACCGATCAAGGGAATGGTGGGTCAAAACCAGGCCAAAGGCAGGCGAAAATGTACATTCATAGCTACTCCCCCAGGGTAACTGCAGAATCCAACTAGGCCGGGTGGCCATAAGGATAGTAGTTGGCGTTCTCACTGGCCATTGTAGACTTAATAAGCACATGCATCGCATGGGCCTGGCAACGGATAGCCTGTGTAGGATTTGTCCGGAAGAAGAGGAAACAGCACTGCACGTTCTGTGTCAGTGCCAGAGGCTTATAAGGCTGAGGTTTCGTCTCTTTGGAGAGGAGACTTGACGCCTGCAAGCCTCAGCCATGGGCCCCTCTCGGGTCTATTAAGTCTATTAAGGCAGATAGGGCTCGAGAGGTGCTCTGATGATAGGTGCTTTAAACTGACCACCTGGGAGCCTTCCCAGACTCCACAGTTCGACTAAGGACAGGGCTGGGGAGGGGTCTCCAATTTAGGGGGTGCCACAATAGACCCATGGGGGTTGCGGTGGCGCATACTGAAGAGCCAATCAGAATCTAATCTAATCTAATCTGAGGGAATTACCAAAAAAGAAGGCAATGGGACAGTTTCAAACCGATTTTTTTTTATGTTAAATATTTTAGAGATATCCCATAATAATCATAACTAACTAACTAACTTAATTATTTCTTGAAATGATGTAAACCTAAACAACCAATAGCGTAAGCATTGGTATTTATATATTTAACGTCATTAAACATTTCTTGAATAGGTCAAGTCTGCTACTTACTAGATATGGCCAACGCAAGATTAAAATTAAATTAAACTTGCACATAGCAGTCCAAATAACTGGGATGATCCCCTAAAAATATTAATGCAATCATCTTCGTTCCAGTTCTGGAAAATATGTTTCAGTACATCCATTAAATTAACCTAATCAACATGGCTGGAGTTAGAAAATATCAAATGTAAACAACTTGTGCATCATTATCATTAAAATACCATCTAATATCTTCTTGGACAACAAAGCCAGATATCTCTGGTGAAAAAATCGCTTGAAGGTTAAACTAAATATTCCGTTCACTATCTTCGTTTATATGAACAAAGGTTTCCTTCACTTCATCAACCAGAAATGTAACATTAATGAATGTTTTGCTTTTGTTCCATTTGTACGCGATTTGTTTCAAAAACATTATCAACGATTTCTTTAAATTTCGTATACTTGTAATAACAAAGACGTTTCTTATTTAGTTTTTACTTTCTGTTCGTTCTAGTAAAAAAAAATTACGAACGTAACAAAGTTTACGAAGTTGAGTTTTCACCGGAAATACTTGTTTTATACACCCTGAGTAGAGAAAAGTCTGTGTACGCAAACGTGGTAGTGAACAAAGTGTCTCAAATACGAAAAATTCACAGGAAGCTGCTCAAACTTGGTGTTCCGTTTAGGTGGTACTACCACCACATCTCATACGAAGTTTTTTTCTTTGTCAAAATCCATCAACCGTAAGTGTGTGGCTTTACTGAATGCTGAATTTTTCAGCTTTTTCCACGATTTGTTTCAAAAACTGTTTATAAACGATTCTCTTTAAAACTTCGTATTTGAAACATACTTTTATAGGAATAAACTTTTATCTGAAACATTTTCCCAGAAATGATTGATATATCAAGAGCAATGCTAAAATTCCAAAATTTGAAGAAAATCGATAAACCGGAAGTGGCTATTCTAGATTTTTTGAGTTTATTGGAATTTTCTTGAAAACGATGTTCTTTAAACTAGAAATGCTAATTGCACAGTAATTAACGTATCACTGTTATTTGAAAAATTATTTTTGAAAAATAAGTACTGAAGAATTTGTGATAAAATATTTTCACATTTGGTTTAGCCGTCGTCTGGACTACTATGTAACTACTTTCACCTGACCTGCCTTATGTACCAACTACCCCCTCTATTTATGGTTGGGGAACAGGATGAAAATAGGCATGTTTACAGATAATTGGTCAGTTTTATAATTACGTATATTAAGTGTAAGATATGAGTGTTGTTGTGGTGGTTGGTTCTGCAGAGCTGGAAAGCATCAGGGACATTTTCCGTGGTAGCATGTTTCATTTTGTGTGTAAACTAAGGAGTGTGTAAACTAAGTTTGCTCTGTGCAAGTCTGTGTTGTCACACTGTCTGAAAAATGCATCCTGAAGATGGGCGAACGCCCGAAACCGGTCGATGACCACAAAATGAAGCAGGCTACCACGGAAAATGTCTCTGATAATGAGTGTTATATACCAGATTTTTTTTTTACAATATCAAAGATAGTTTTTATGGATAATAAAAAAGAAATAGAAGTAACAAATATGGAGTCAATTAACGGGCTATATAAATTACTATAGTGGAATTTCACATGGTTATTACTGGAATGGAAGTTATTAAAGAAAAGGGATTAACTGGGGAATTGTATTGGTGGAGATGGTACATGGAAAGCTATTAATATGAGAGAATCAACCCTCCTATATATATTTGGTGTGCACCGATGATGCATGGGCATCCCCTCTACACATCATAACCAAAATGCTCTTCTACTTCCCCACTGTACTCTAAATACTTAATATAGTTTTATGACTCTCTTGTAAGTAATCAACTATTTATTTATTATATTTCTGTCTACTACAATTAATGTAATATAATTCATGAATATCATTGCAATGGAATGATTATTAACTAAACTGAAACAGTATTAATTGCCTGTCAGTTTATATGTTCATCTGTAGAGTTATTGGAACTCGGGCCTAACATGAAAGGGAAAAGTATTCTTTGTCTACTACTGTTAGGGTACAAATACACAGACAGCGACGTGTTGCGGCTAGACGCGACATGTAAACACATAGAGAGCGCTGCGGCGAGGTGCGACTTGGAACTAGAACCAATAAGAGTAGCCAGTTTGCACATGGCGCAATACTTTACTTTTGTGCAACAATCCTTTATTTAAATTTAAAAACTTTGCAATGTGGTGTTAAAAGGAAATGGATAAATGAGTTATGTGATGTGAAGGAAGTGTACGGAGAGTACCACCATTTATTTCCCATGTTCAGGGAGAATGAGGCATAAGGAACTTTGGTCCTCTGTTCCTGTGATGTATGTGTTTTGATTGCCAAATCGCTTCTCGTGAGAAAACTTCATTAATTAATAACTCACCATCCATTTTGGCTACTGTACACCAACTGCTGTCTCTTCTAGTCGCTTGTAAAAATCAAACTGATTGGTTTCAGAGGTTGTCGCGCCAGATCGTGTCGCTTCCCTTCGCCTCGTACTCTGTGTATTTTATGCCATATGTTCACATTTGATAGCGTCGCTGATAGTCGCATCGCATTGCATCGCGTCGCAGGCTTTGTGTTTGTACCCTTAGACGTGAAATGCTCAGTATAGTGAGTGGTTAACGGTACTACTCCTCTTTGGGGCGACAAGTCAGGTTTCGGATTCAGGTGAGAGCTCAATAATGATGTTGATTAAAGTAGGCGACCAAATATCATCATCCGGCTGGCCTTTATCCTTTCATGAGTTGCTGTGCTCAAGGTTTATTGCTTTCTCTTACTCCTACTAAGGGGAAGTATTATAATCGTATATCAAATTTTCGATATCAAGTTTTCACCGGAAATACACGTTTTGAAGTCTCCTGAATCCAAAAAAATGGTTTTTAGAAAATAGTCTGTGTGTGTGTGTGTGTGTGTGCGTGTGTGTATACATGTGACAGCATAGCTTGGAAAAACGAAAAATCGCAAATTCTTCATCTTGATATTCCGTTTAGGTAACACCAGGAAGAGGAAACTGGAAGGGTTTAGTAGACCTAGGCTCTTCGGTAAGGAACTACAAATTTGCAACGATGTTAAATACTTTGGGGTCCTCATCAACAATAAGTTGAATTGGCGGGCTCACATTGAGCATGTTTGTGAGAAGGGTCAGAAAGTTTTCTGGCAGTGTAGGAGACTAGCGGGCAAGACCTGGGGAGTTAACCTTCGAGGCATCTGCTGGATTTACGAGAAGTTGGTGAAGCCAAGGATACTCTATGCCGCAGTGACATGGTGGTCTGGCTCCTTGGTGGGGAAGAACAGCAAGAAACTGCTAGGAGTGCAGCGCAAAGCCTGTTTGGCTATTACTGGCGCGAAGAGAACGACACCGACGGTGGCATTGGAGATACTGCTGGGGCTAACCCCTCTTCAGTATGTGGTATAGGGAGAGGCGATGATAGGGTACCTCAGAATGAGGTGCAAGGGAGAATGGGTGAGAACCTTTCGGGGGGATCACACTAGGATCGAGGATGAGATTTGGCGAGTGAACCGATTTCTGCTATCTAAACTTGATGAGACGAGCAAGAAATGGGGCTTTGAGAGGGATTATGAGATCAGTATTGGCAGTATAGGGGATGATAACCTCACGAGGCCAACGGAGTCGGGTAACGGCATTATTCGCTGCTATTCAAATTGCTCTAGGCAGGAGGGGACTGGCCTGTCAGGAGCGGGAACATGGTTGCAGGAGTTGGATAGAGGGAGTTCGGTGGCCTTGGGTGGCTTGGCCACTGTCTTCCAGTCCGAGGTGGTGGGCATTATTGACTGCTGCCGCCTTGTGGGAGTGGCAGGGACAGTTCAAGGCAGTGCGGATTTTCTCTGATAGTCAAGCCGCACTAAGGGCTTTGCGTAAGTCTTGGTGGAGTTCGAAATTAGTGGGAGAATGTAGGAGAAGGCTTAATGCTTTAGCTCGGAGGGGTAAGGTCCGTCTCTATTGGATACCCGGACATGCGGGAATAGAGGGCAATGAGAGGGCGGATCAGTTGTCTAGGGAGGGATCATCATTACCATTTTGTGGTCCTGAACCAGCCCTTGCCGTCACAAAGAAGTTTCGTGACAAACAGATTAGACTTTAGGAGATGAGAGTCTTGGAGAAATGCTGGGGGGGGACACTCAGGGATGCCTCCAAGCTAAAAGATTTATAAAAGTAAATAAGCACGGAATTTCGGAGTATCTCCTGTCCCTCAGTAGGACAGGTCTGAGGACTTTGGTGGAGGTAGTGACTGGACACACTTGGGTGTCTAGTCACTTGTTTAACATAGGGAGGACGTCTAGTCCCATTTGTCAGAATTGCGACGACGGAGTCAGGGAAACGGTTTATCACTATTTATGTCAGTGTCCCCGTTTCGCTGGTACTAGGTTTCGCGTATTTGTGAGGGCACCACTCTCGCAGGATTCCCTGGGCGAGTTGGAGTTTAAGGATATCTAGGGATATTGTAGACTGACCGACTGGTAAGCTATCGGTAAGACCGGGGATGATATGGGGGGGCATCGGGGGGATAAAAGCCACATAGGCTTAGGTCCCACGCCATCAGGCACCCGGCATAATAATAATAATATTATTAGGTATCACCATGGGATCTGACAGTAAGTTATTTGTCAAAGTTCCTCAACCAGAAATACCACTTCACAGAATGGTTCTTTTGCGATTTTCTAAAAATTGGCTCCAACGATTTTCTTTAAACTTATTATATCAACTACACATACAAACAGCTAGAAACTTTATTTGAAACGTCTTTTCGGAAAAATTGATTTAAGGGCACTTTGGGGGAAGAGGTGGGGTTAGGTTTTTCCTCCTAATTTATGTCACAATTATTCTATCATCTAAATAATAATAATTAGAATTAAATGTATTGTCTAAATTCCAAGTTTGAATTCAAAGTTTGAAGACTGGAAGTGCGTTTTTACTGAAAAGTATTTTTCAGTTTTCTGCTATTTTCTCTAAAATGGGTCCAACTATTTACTTTAAACTTGGAATGTAAACTACGCATATAAAAAGCTACAACTTTTATTTGTAACATTTCTTCTGGTAAAGACATTTAAGGGGTTTTTGGGGGAGGGATGGGGGTTATGTTTTCCTCTAAAGTGCTATCGTAGTTGATTATACAATTCTACCTTCTAGACAAAATTAATTAGAAATAAATAGATGGTCAAAATTCCGAGCTTCAAGAAAATTAGTAAACTGGAAGTGCGTCTTTACTGAACAGTTTGCTTAGTTTTTGGGATTTCCATAAAAACTCCGATGAATTTCATTAAATTTGATATACTATACTATAAAATTTATCAATCACAATTTTGACACAATTTTTCGTTAGTTGTGAACGAAGAATTGAACTCTGTTTTTGTTTTTTTATAATGCAATTCTGCATTTGATTTTCGTAAAAACCTGAAACAGTCGCTCATTTTCTCATACAAAAGTTCATGCAATTCAAATTGTTCAAAGTTTTTTAAAACTCGGAATCTGTACTGTACTTTTAGTTATCTTAATATTATTACATGCCATACTTACTCGCATATTTCTCTCATTTTATTGCTACTATTATTGTATCCTTCACTTTATTTTAGGGACAAAAATTGTTTGAAAAATATCAAAATTGTTGTGGATGGAATGTAGACACCTGTAAAAAGAATGAATGATGAACTATGTTTAAATGTTAGTGAGGGGTATCTCATTGTGTTCTGGAATTTACATAGGTGGGTATGCTAAAATCCAAAAACGTATTTCGCCCACATCAACTATCTTTGCAGACCCTAAGTATATGGTATTATTGTACAGAATATCAATGTTAAATATTGTATGAGATGAAACGCTGGGATCTCGGAAGGGGTGCCAAGATCTTGAAGAAATGGCTAGTCCACTACAACTCGAATGAATAGATGATAGCTAGACAATATCGGAGATTTTGTTCTCTATAGTCAGCTTGTTGCAAACTCAGTCATAGTCCTCTAATCTCAGTCCATTCTCTGACAAAAACTTTAAACTCTGAAAGTCAACATGTCAACAATATCTGGCCAAACTATTTACTGAAGATGGATGAACATTCGAAGGCGATCAGCAAAAATAGAAAAGTGGCAATAAGGACAAAATCTCAGATTTAAATTTGTACATTTAGGGCATTAATTTTACTGTTAGCCAGTTCGGATAATAATAGTATTTCAGTTTATTGAGGATGCTATAATGGGATACAAAGCATGGAACATTAATGGCGTGGTTCGAAGGATTTCTGAGTTGCTGATTATGGTTTCGTAGAAGATTGGAACGAACGATTGCTGCATCGTTTTTCTCGACGAATGTTCCTATACATCATTTTAATCACGTTCTTCAAAATAAATTTAACAATTTAAAGAGTGCATTAAATAGATTCCAAAATTTTAAATTAGAAAACTATTTGATTTTGCAATGAAAAATTAATACAAAGAAAGCTTGATAGTACAAGTATTATAAATATCAAAAGAAGAATAATTAATACTTATATGTCCAATGAAAGTTCTTTTGGAGAAAAAAAAAGACAAAAAATGAAACGAATATGTATACAAAAAAAAAAAAAAAGAATTGGTACGTTTCATAACAATCAGATGTAAAAGCAATCAGTAAGTATAAAGAATGTTGTTGAAAGTGTGGTAAAAAGGGTGTAAATACCAGTAGCAGTCTCTGACTGCCCTGAGTGGTGAGTGTGGCAACACTCATGAGTGTCCCCTGAGACAACTCTCACATGTACAGTCCCTAGGGTCACATCATACCCACTCTACATTCCATTTACTAACCATTTCACTTTCCTTATACCAATGTAATTGCTATCTCTCTATTTTGTCTTTATGCTTGGAAAAAAAAACTAAAAACCGTTTTTTAAGGAAGCAATTTTTTCCTCCACAATTCTGTAAAAGTTGATTTTATTACATTTCCTCGGTAGCAGACCATTTTATGGCTCTATTAAAAATAAACACTTTAGGATGTTTTCTTATCTTCAAAGGCTTAATTTTAATTAAAGGCTTCTAAGCAATTTCTTTAAATCCAAAAAAAGAAAAATTTAACAAATGTAATTTTGTCAAGTGATGAAATGAAATTTATAATGATTTAATCTTAAGATTCATTCCTTAAGAATATTATCAAGGAATTTAATAAAAACTTATTAATAATTTAAGATTTGTGCATCTTTTTTTTATCAGTATTAAAATATGGATTTGCAGGAGTATTTTTCAATAATTCCATTACTACCTAAAAGATCCATTATTGCTCCCCCTTTTTAACCAGCACTTGAGGTATCCAGGAGTTGATGCCGATACAAACAACCATAACGGAGGATCTATCAAAAAATAATTCAAGAAATTATTTGAAGGTTTTTCTTGAGTCACATGTGGCCGCTTTTTTAAGGGGACATCTCTACACCAACACTCCGAAGCCTTGAGTATACTAAGCACACAAAATATACCTAGATCCGTGGTCATTGTAAGTTTGTTCATGCGAACAAGTTTCATTAAGACCCCCAAGCTCAATCAACGCTTGCTAAAATTCATTTCTGTTCCAGATTATAGTATGCAGTTTCGAAGTTTATAAAGAGTTGGTTTATTTAGTATTTCTCCCTTTTTACAAAATCCAAGACTAACAGTTTTTATACTTATAAAAAAATATTGAGTGAGGTGCTGAAAACGATGACGTAATTGATGAAACTATTAATGGAATACTTAAATCCATTCATATATAAGTAAAAAAAAAAAAAATCTGATGTGAAACACTCACACAACTTCCTCTTACTCCAGTTTTTAAGATTGTAACTGATAAATTTTATAGTTGGCATACCAAATTTCATGAAATTCGTCGGAGTTCGTCGAAAACTAAAAAAAAACTGATCAGTCAAAGCGTACTTCCGGTTTACTTATTCTTCTTTGAAAATCGAAATTATGGCCATATATTTATTTCTAATTAATTTTGTTTAGATGGTAGAATTGTATAATCAACTATAATAGTACTTTAGAGAAAAACATAACCCCACCTTTCCCTCAAAAGCCCCCTTAAATGACTTTACCAGGAGAAATGTTTCAATTAAAGTTGTATCTCTTAATATGTGTAATTCACATTCCTTGTTTAAATAAAATCATTGGAGCCGTTTTTTGACGACAATACCAGATAATGAAAAATACATTTCAGTAAAAACGCACTTCTGGTCATCCGATTTTTTTTCTAATACGGAATTTTAAAAACAAATTTAATTCTAATTAATATTATTTAGATGACAAAATTGTTAGTTAACTGAAATAGCACTTTAGAGGATAACCTAACCCCACCTCTCCCCCAAAAGTGCCCTTAAATGAATTTTCCCAGAGAAATGTTTTAAATAAAAGTTGTAGATTTTTGTATGTGTAGTTGATATATATCAAGTTTGAAGAAAGTCGCAAGAAAGTAAAAAAAAAACACAAAGTAAAATGGTACTTCCGGTTGACGAATTTTGATAGATGACCTACTGTCAGATCTCATGGTGATAAGATAACTAAACGCAATATCAAGTTTGAACTTTCTACGATTTTTCGTTTTTGAGCTATGCTGTTTGCATATATATATATATATACACACACACACACACACACACACACCATTTTCTAAAAACCACTTTTTTGGACTCAAGGGAATTCAAAAGGATATTTCCATTGAAAAACTTGATATCGAAAAGCTGCTACAATCCTCAATGGAAAATAAATCATTTGCTTACCATCAAAATAAATAACACTAATCATAATATTAGATTTACCTGAAAAATGCAAAACTGATCATAACAATTCTGGAGATTCAGTTCTACTATTCGTGCAGAATTAGTGAACAATCAAAGAAAGTCAATGACACGGAAAAATTGCCAAATTTATACTATACATAACATAGATCTAACCTTGTAAACAATCTGTTATGTAAACCAAATAATTCAATATAAACAACTGAACAATTGTTCAATGTTAATTATTAATTAAATGTTATACTTGATATCTGGAATAATGGAAAGTTTTGTAGACAATTATAATATAGGAAATAATATTGAGGTAAAGGGGCTTATAATACTAATAAGTAGAGTAGACTCCATGTGTTCTAGAGATGAGAATTGTGGATGTAATCTGCATAAGTGTTATACTGTAGTAGAGACTATTAGGCTTGCTGGCTGATTAGAAATTAACAAAGAGCTTCGTGAACAGTTCATCTATCTTCATTATGGGCACCATCTTTCACGAAGGCACTCCTAATTACGAAATACTTGGGGCTTTTCTAACTGAACATCTCTTCTCCCTTCCCCCTTGTTTTCCAATGGACCCCCTTTTCTTCCTAGTGAGTGTCGTCTCTTTTTTTCCACTCATTTCCCCCCTCTCTATCTCCCTCACTCCCCCTGTCTTTCTCCAATTTCCTCTTTCTTTCTTTATTCCGCATTCTATACAGTATTAATACAGTTGAAAAACTGCCATTGTCAACGGGACCGGTTTCTATATGATATAATTGGGTTTCCGATGACACGTCTGTTTTGTTTGGAATTTTATACAGCTTTAGGCTATCTCGTGCCTTGCATCACGCCTCTTTTTGTTATACATACATTCAATATACATATATATATATATACAATGTTATATGGCTGACCTTATATTATGAAGTTGCCACCCTAAAAATCTTTTGTTTTCTATTTGCTAACGATTTCACTCTGAGCTAGTATTTATACTCTCACCCTATTGTGAAGACATGTATTAAATTAATTCAACTATTCTTCCATGTAGATGAACTGTAATAAATAAAACCCTTTTTTTATAAAAAAAAAAAAAAAAAATTAAGAAATTCACAACTATACAGACAGTATTATAAGTGAATATGATGGTTGTCATATAAAAGGGGTGAATGTCTTGCTTGGAGATGAATGCCAGTGTAGGTACTCCCTAATTATTACTAAAAAATGCTAACAAGAAGTTAGATGGTCGCGCGGCCAGTGGCGTTTCAGTCTCCTAGAAGGGTTGTGTGGAATAGAAAAAGAAGAGAGTTGTTGGACTAAAGGGTTAGAATTGTTGGATGTGAGGTCATGGAATTTTTTTGGTAACGTAATTTTATGAACTGATGGACAAAAGGGATTTGGAGGTCAGTGTGAAGGGTTAGGTTGGAAACATAGAACGGGACATTGGTAATTCTTCTGAGGATTTTGGATTGAATAGATTGAATGCGATAGGAGTTGGAATGCTTGATCGAACCCCAGTCCTCGCATCCGTATGTCCAGAGGTGCTTTATAACAGTGTTGTAGATAAGACTTTTGTTTTCAAGGGAAAGTTTAGAGCGTCGGTCAAGTAGCCTCGAGAGAAGTTTGTAACGTCTGTTTAGTTCAAGTCTTTTTAATTTTGTATGCGGATTCCAAGTGAGTCTTTTGTCTAGATAAAGTCCTAAATATCGGACTTTGTCGACTGTCGATATTGTGGTCCCATGAAGGAGGATGGGCGGGAGAGTAGCGCGACGGAGGGTGAAGGATATGTATTTGCTCTTAGTGGGATTGACCTTAGATTAGATTAGATTGACACAGGGAGGATTCAGACCCAGGCACTGCAGCCTACCCGTTGAGGCTTATTGTGCCAACCCCTCAATACCTAGTAGAGGAAGCCCCCTCTTCATGAGGTCCAGAATCTTTCCATCAGTCCTTTTTGGAGTACGATTTCCTCCGGTCTCAATGTGCCAAAGATCTCGTACTGCAATCTGCCGATCGCATCGCAATCATAACAGGTGAGAGGCCGTCTCCTCCTCCTCCTGACACAATCTACACAAGGGCTCTGAATCCACCAATCCCACCTTGTGTAGATGTTTCTTGAACCTGCCGTGCCCAGTGAACAGGCCCGTTATCAGACAAATCTGATACCTGCTTAAACCCAGGGTCTCTCTGGTTCATCTTCTACACAGCTCTGGCATAACCATTTTGCCGTGTTTTGCTCCAGTACTTAGCCTCCAGTGACAATTATGTTTTCTCCGAGTCTATTCTCTCAGAGATGCCCTCGTCATACTTTTGGCTATTCCCAGAACAGGTTCTGGCCGGGATTGACCTTTATATTCCACCTGATAAACCAGTCTTGTAGAGAGATGCTATGGGATTGTAGTGCAAGGGATGCGGAAGCAGGATCGTGATTTGGAGCAATAACACATGTGTCATTAGCGCAGGAATAAGGATTGTTTTTGGGTGGGAAAAATGAAACCCTAGTTTAGCAAGTATTGCTGTGATGAATTAGAAAGTAGAGATTCCGATATATTCGAAATCTTGAACTTTCAGAAACCGTTTACAAAAAAATTTACCCCCCACTAATTCATTCCTTAAGAATATAGAAAATCGTTGGAAAGTTGTTCCGAGAAAAATCCAAAATAGTATAAAATCTTTTAAGTTTTCAGTTTTCATAATCGTTCCTGTCCACCTAGAAAATGTAATTTTAATCGTATCAAGATCAGTTCAAATATCTAATTTTCCTTGAGTAGTTTAATGTGAGGTGTCAGTGAAATAGGTCGTTTGTTTGGAAGCTCTTGTGTAATTCCACATTGAAGTGAGTGAATTATCCTTTTAAAATCATTTACGAAATATTTATTGAATATAGTTTTTATTGTATCATAATAGCTAAAAGATAAATACCAAAATACAAATACCATTTTACAAGAAGTCTAATTTTGCTATTAATATGTACATTTGATCTGGTCACC
This sequence comes from Triatoma infestans, assembly GCA_011037195.1. Classification (NCBI taxonomy): domain Eukaryota; kingdom Metazoa; phylum Arthropoda; class Insecta; order Hemiptera; family Reduviidae; genus Triatoma; species Triatoma infestans. The sequence goes on along the minus strand of JAAEAF010004539.1, from coordinate 53,477 downwards.
CACACATTCTGTCAAAGTTACAAAAAACAATAAATTTATTATTTAATTTTTTTTTTTTTTATACATTACGTCTTTTAAAACTGACACTCGCCTGGGTGCCGGGACATGCGGGGTTCCTGGGCAATGAGAGGGCGGATGCCCTAGCGAGGGAGGGCTCGCAGGATACCTTTATAGGCCCCGAACCCTTCTGCGGCTTGTCCAGGAGCCTCATCCAAACTTCTATCAGGGGGTGGATAGAAGATCAGCGTCTGCGTTGGTGGGAGGGAACACCAGGACAGAGGCAGGCAAAGCTCTTCATTAAAAGACATTTGCCTAAATTCACCAAAGACCTACTAAGCCAAACCCGAAGGGATATAAGGTTAATTGTGGGTCTACTAACAGGGCTGAATAGACACATGCACCACCTACAACTTGCGGATAGTGCGGTATGCCGATTCTGCAAGGTAGAGGAGGAGACCCCGGCGCACATCCTTTGTGAGTGCGCCGGCCTGGCGAGGATTAGGTTTCTTCAATTGGGGACGGGCAAACCCGAAGCTGAAAGCTTCATGACGGAGCCGCTCTCAGCTTTGCTAGGATTGATTAGGAGGGCAAAGCTGGGGGCTGTTCTGTAACTTAAGGGGATCCACAATAGACCTCAATTTGAAGGGCGCAGTGGAATGAGGCTCCCCCCCCCGCTTCTATTCTACGTCTTTTAAAACCTTTCTCAAACCAACTTGACCGTAAAAAATAATAAATATAGGGAAAATCTTGTTTGATGCAGTAATTTCCGGTCGATAGCTAATTTATATTATTAAATTTTAGAATCTGACAACCTATGTTCAAGTTGGTTTTTGGCTAAGAAAACAGCCTTCTATAAATGATATACTGTGGAAGTCGCTGCTGGCCTAAAGTTTCCATCAATAACACAGCAATCGCGCCATCGTCTAAGTAGTAGATATAATGGGGTTTGTGAAAGAGAGAAGTTAGGTTAGTTAGATAAATAAACTAGAAGTAAAGCTGAACACTGTATAATCGAAAAGTAGCACAAACTGCCTGGATTTTACATTAAAATATAATAAAATGGTAGTGAGAGGTAAAGAGAAAGGTTGCTGACGCATTGTGACTGCTGCATGAACTCTGCTGCAAGAATGTCGGTAGACTCCTCCTTTGGCTGATACAGCTGTATTTAAACAGTATCTCCCACTCTAGTTTAGGCCAGACTAGAGTGGGAGATACTGTTTAAATACAGCTGTGTCAGCCATAGAAGGGATTTGAAAAATATTGCCATATTGTGAAAAATTGAAAAAAAAAAAATCTGTTATATAAAACACTCACACAACTTTCTCTTACTACAGTTTTCAAAATTGTAATTGACAAATTTTATATTTAGTGTACCAAATTAAATGAAAATCGTCAAAAACTGAAAAACTGTTCAATAAAAGCGCACTTGTGGTTTACTAATTCTCTTGAAACGCGGAATTTTCGCCATCTATTTATTTCTAATTAATTTTTTTTTTTTTGGATCGTAGAATTGTATACTCCACTTTGATAGCACTTTAGAGAAAAACTTTACTACACCTATCCCCCAAAAGCCCCCTTCTTAAATGACTTTACCAGGAGAAATGTTTCAAATAAAAGCTATAGTTCTTTATATGTGTAGTTCCACATTCCTTGTTTAAAAAAAAAAATTGTCGGAGGCAAAAAACTGAAAAATACATTTCAGTAAAAACGCACTTCCGGTCATCCGATTTTTTTTCAAACTCGAAATTTCAACCAAATATTTAATTCAAATTAATATTATTTAAAGCGACTGAAACAGTACTTTAGAGGAAAACCTAACCCCCCCATCCATCCCCCAAATGTGCCTTTAAATAATTTTTTCCAGAGAAATATTTTAAATAAAAGTTGTGAATTTTTGTATGTGCAGTTTATATACAAGTTTGAAGAAAATCGTTGGAGCCATTTTTGAGAAAAATTGCAAGAAAGTGAAAAAAAAACCATAATGTAAAGTTGTAGTCACTTCGGGTTGAGGAGATCCCATTGTGATATCTAAACGGAATATCAAGTTTGAACTTTCTACGACTTTTCGTTTTTGAGCTATGCTGTACATACAACACACACACACACACACAGGCACAATGACATACACCATTTTCCAGAAACTACTTTTTTGGACTCAAACGGATATTTTCGGTGAAAACTCGATATCGAATTGACACGATTACAATACTTCCTCCTACTAGGAGTAAGAGAAAGTAAAAAAGCTATTGATGCGGTGGTGCTAGTGAAATGGAAGATAAAGTTTGAACTACCTGTTTTTTGTTTTTCATTTTTCAGATATTCTGTTTATAGACGCACATACACATACAGACCGAATGCTAAAAACATTTTTTTATCATACTCAGATTATTTCCGGTGGAATCTTCAGTAACACGATCGCAATACTTTTTGGGACCGTAATAAGTAAAAGTAAACAATTCGATAAGTATAATTAAAGTTTAAATTTAGATTTATTATTTAGTTTTTAATTTTCAATATGATATATGCATTCACATAGGAAAATAAATAAGTTTGGTCGACAAATCATATTTTAGAATCCCATATGAAACGTTCAAACAAATCATATAAATGCTGTTACTTTGTTGTTGAAATGTCTAAGCTGGTGGTGGTCAGCCGGTAGTTTGCCGGTAGGTTCTGTCAGAAGATTTGGCCTATTCCCTAAGGGACTGTTTTCCCTATTTCCCTTCCATCCTCCCCCCCTAAACCCAACCAGTACTACTAATCATCCCTTTACTAAATGTAAAATGACACGGCCAGTCTCAATTAAAAGCCGCAAAGCTATTGAATAGTTGATGAAGCCAGGAGCATCAAAGTGGCATATAACCCCCCTGTATTGCTGTACCCACAACACTGGGATACCTTACAAAAGACTTTTAAAAACACCCACACTCATATCTTTAATATTCTCCACTGTACTTTCGTACTTTACATTATGACTTTGCCCTAATAATAAAAGAGCATTCCTTTTTTAAAAATTATTTTCATTAAAAATCTTAATTATAGTTGATATATTATTACATGTGACAGATGTAAAATACTTTTTCTAGTTCATTGCTTACGTAAATTTGTAGTTATTACCCTCCCCCTTTTTTTAGATAATGTAACTGATATCATTCATTGAATAAGAGACAAAGCGCTCTGGTAACTCTGTGTTAATGAACTATAATACATTGTAAGAAATAAATTAAGGGTTTATCAGGTTTCATTAAGGCTAGTAATTAAACAAAGCTTTGTAAGTCTGTAATTGAAACTCATTTTTTTTTTTAAATCTAATGTAAAATATGCGTCTTTACCTTGCTGCAATATAAAGTTCTAGTACAAAAATTATCTTTAAATTTTTAATGTTTACTGAAAGTGTAACTAAGCTTGCATTGCATTATAAAGGAGGTGGGGGATTATATTTGTTTATCTGGCAGCACCCTTTGTTTCAAACCCGTAGCAAAGTTTTAGTGGCATTTTAAATTTTATTAACTCACAGGTTTTTCAGAAATAACTAAATACAATTTTTTCGGAAATGTGTTCCATTTAAAAGTGATAGGTTTCTGTTTTATATATACAGTTAACAATTCCATGTTTAAAGAAAATTTGTGTAGTCCTTTTCAAGAAAATTCCCCCCCCCCCCCAAAAAAATCTCAGATCTATTAGGGAAATTCCTACTTCCGGTTAACTAATTTTCTACAGATTTGGAACTCTAGCAATACATTTTTCTTTTCATTTTTCTTAGCATTTTTTTTTTCAACAGTTTTATTGATTTTTACAACTGCACAATGTTACATGCAACAAGTGAAATAGATAACGTGTGAATAATGTGTGTGTTGGCTAAAGGGCGCGGCACACATGATACCTGATCTATATGAACGACTGCCATCCAATGATGGCAGTCGTAATAAATCATTAAGGATGGAGTCTCACAACTGTCCTACAAGACAGCTGATCACGTAAGCAGGTGATCGCGAGTCCATCGACGTTTCAGTAGTCGTGATGAATTAGAGGGGAGAGTTGTGGTTGAGAGCGCTTGGATAAGTGGATTTGAATGAGAGGATAGCTGGGAGTGGAACTTTAGATAACGGGTCTTGGCTATCGCTGAACCGAAGGGAATTTTAAGGTCGTTATGGATGTTCTGATTGGAAACGAAGAAGGGAGCATTGACTATGGGCGAAGGATTTTGGACTGTAGAGATTGAATGTTATAAAGATTTGAATGTCTGGCAGTCCCATATAGTTCGATTCCGTAAGTCCAAATAGGGGCTAATAGAGAGTAATATAGTTGTCGTTTGTTGCGTAATGTAAGTTTCGAACGTTTATCTAGAAGTTTTTTTAGTATTTTGTATCTGTTATTCAGTTCAGTACTTTTTAGTCGAGTATGGGAATTCCAGGTTAGTCGTTTGTCAAGATTGATACCAATGTAACGAACTTTTGTGACTGGAGGTAAAGGAATATGGTTGAAATATATAGGAGGAAGGGTTTTTCGATTTAATGTAAAGACTATGTAATTAGATTTGTTGATTCACCTTGATTCTCCACCCAATCAAACGCTTAGAGATGTCCAGGAAAGCTCCCGGGCAGTATTGCTTCCGCTCAAGGGAGATAGCGATGGTATCTAGAACTCTGTGTGGCTGGTGAATGGTAGAGTGATAGAGTGATAACTGCGGAAATCAAATTGGTGATTAGGAATAATATTGAATGGAGCTAATTGAGTATGGAGGCGGGATAAAAGAAGTTTTTCAAAAAAATAATGGTAATAAACTAATGGGTCGATAAGAGGAAGGAGAATGAACGGGTTTGCTGGGTTTGGAAATCATGCGGATTGAAGGAAATTTCCAAAGTAAAGGGAAGTGAGTTGTATGGCATTGTATAGGGATGTTAGGAAAACGATGGCCTTAGGTGGAAGCTGTAAGAGAATGCGGGTGTTGATAAGGAGAAACATTACGGATTATTTTCTGAACTTCTTTTGGTGTGAATGCTTTAGACGGGAGTGAAAGAGGAAGTGGGATATCAAGTTCCTGGGCGATGGTATTGCTGTGTTGAGGGTCCTTGATTTCAGGGTGGGGAGTAAAAACTTGGAAGAGGTAGGAGGCGAGGCAATGAGCTTTCTCCTCGTCGGATTTCGCCCAGGACCCGTCAGGGCGTTGGAGAGGTTGAGAAGTGTTTTTGTATTTCAGGATCTTTTTTGTAGCGGACAAAAGTGAATTGTCTCGTGTTGTGAGAGTAATTGTGTATTTGGAGTATTGGTCGTTGTAGTACATGTGCAATTCGTTAGTCAGCTGTCTTGTCAATTGATTGTAGGTTGATTTGCCAGAAGGATAACGGGTGCGGTGCCAGCGGGCTCTCGCTCGTCGTTTAAGTGTTGATATAGAAAGAAAAGCTAATAAACTAATACATTTAATAAAAATTAAAATTTTGTTATTGTATATGGCAGAACCATGAAGTACTGAAGTACTCTACAGCAAAGCTTAACGTTACTATTACCACAGTAGCCCCCAAAAAATCTTCTTTTTTTTTGAGAAATGTTTTAAATAAAAGTGACAGGCATTTGTCTGTTTCTTGTACTGAGTACAAGAAGTATTCACTAAGGTAGCCACACTAGCTCACCACTGTTAGAACAAGCAAGAGTTCTAACTAGCCAGATCGTTCTTCAAAGGATTCACATAAGCCAACGCTATCATTCTATACTCACACCAACAACACTCTTTGCTCGGTTACTGTATCCTCAATACATTGTTTTCTCTTCCATAATTCGTTAATATAAATTTGTGTAAAATGTTAAGTGGTGAGTTATGTTTCATTCCTCAACATCATCAATCACCATTTTCTACAACCATTACACTCTAAAAAACTGGGTGTTTCCCGGATTGCCATAATCCCAGATGAGTGAACCGCTGAATCACCAAAGGAAAATAATAAACTTGACCTTAACAGCGACTTTTCAATTTTGAGTGATTCTATTCTCATCACTTATACAAGCAAGCAACACATACACATAAATATCATCGCTGATATATTTTTTTTCTTCTGAGATTTTATCCTTGATAGCTTATTCTGACCGGATTCAGTTCTCATCTATCGTCAGTGTAAAGCTATCAACTCTTGACTTCAACTTTATATTTCTGTCACACAACTACATTGTTTTGATAGTATACACTCCCCCCTTAAAAGTTATTTATTCATGGAAAAATGTTTCAAATAAAAAAAATAATACGTCATAAACAAAAATAAATAAAAGATTGGCTAATGCAATTTATATGATATGAAATTAATAAAAAAAATTCCCTCAACTGTTATAAATTTTGACTTAGCAATATTTTGATTTACGTTCACATCATACTTTCTCTTTACTACTGTAAAGAGGAATTTTGCGATCGATCCTGCCGAACTTGCGAAATTGAGTTTTCACCAAAAAAAAATACATATCTTGATGACTGCTGACTACGAAAAAATGTGTTTGAGAAAGGGGGTTATGTGTGAATTTGAACAAAAATATTTCAGACGCCACAAATCATAGAAAGCTCAAGCTTCAGATTCCGTAACCACACACTTGTATCAGAGACAAAGTTTCCGTCAAAATCCGGCGGTTCTCAGTTTTCGCAATGTTCCGAAAAAATGGCTCCCAAGATTTTCTTTCAACTTCACTTTTGATTAAAAACAATTTTAGGGAGTTTTTGGTGGAACTAAGTGTTGATGTTTCGCTTATAGTGCCAATCCTTGCAATTACGTTCCACCTCTAGTGGGCAGTAAAGGAACTAAACAAATAGTAAAAATTCGACTTTTAAGAAATTATTCCAATTAGAACTGTGAGAATTTTATTAAGAGAAAACCAGATTTAATTGTTTCATACTACTTTTTATGTTTGGTGTTTTTGCTAATCTGTTTACTTACTCTTACTAGGGGAGGGATAGCTAAATGGTTAGCGCATTGGACTTCCACGCGGAGGTCCCGGGTTCGAGTCCAGTGTACCCTTAGATTTTTTCTTCCTAAGAGCCTCTACAGCTCACTGTTCGGTGATGGGCAGTGTTGTCTGTAACGAGAGAACACTGTCCGGACGCCGGCAGTGCAATGAGTAGGCTCCGGACGCCGGCAGTGCACTGAGTAGGCCCGGACGCTAATGTTGAAGCGCCTTAAATTTATAAAAAAAAAAAAAAAACTTTTTCTTATTCGAGATCTTATTCGAGAAAGATATATCGAGTTTTCACCGGAAATATCCGTTTTAAGGTCCCTTGAACCCAAATAAGAGAAAGTAAAAAGAGTGCTGTTTATGTATGTATGTATGTATGTGAACAGCATAGCTCAAAAAAAAATCGTAGAAAGTTCAGTCCTGATATTCCGTTTAGGTATCACCATGGGATCCGACAGTAGATTATCTGTCAAAATTTCTCAACCGGAAGTACCTCTTTACTGAATTTTTTTTTTTTTTACTTTTTTGCGATTTTCTCAAAAATGGCTTCAACGATTTTCTTCAAACTTCATATATCAACTACACATACTAAGATCTACGACTTTTACTTCAACCATTTCTCTGGACAAATTCATATAAGGGCACTTTTAGGAGAGGGCTGAGGTTTTTACATTTTTCTCTAAAGTGCTATTTCAGTTTTCTATACAATTGTATCATATAAATAATATTAATTAGAATTAAATATGTTGTTGAAATTTCGAGTTTGAATAATATCTGATGACCAGAAATGCGTTTTTACTGAAAAGGTATTTTTCAGTTTTCTGCATAGTTAGATTTTACTTTTCGGGTTATGTTTTTCTCTAAAGTGCTATCATAGTTGATTATACAATTCTACCATCTAAACAAAATTAATTAGAAATAAATAGATTGCCAAAATTCCGAGTTTTCAGAAAATTAGTAAACCGGAAGTATGTGCAGTTTTTGCTATTTTCTCCATACAAACACCAACGAATTTCATTCAATTTGGTGTACTATCTATAAAATTTGTCAATCATAATTTGAATCAAGAAGTGATAATGGTAAAATTGAATATACTCTACAAAATTTCATTAAAGAAGGTTTGATATAATACAAATAATAAATAGAAGCATTTCTAGTCCAAGATATAACAATATAAAGAGAAAATTCGGAGCTATTATTGTGTTAACTCGTGTACACAAACAGCATCCTCCCCCTACTTTACAAAACACCCATTCCCATTGTCAGCGGCGTTATAACCAAACCCCTATCCCCTATCCCAGCCTAAGCGATCCGAGTTTAGGAATTAAGTGCAGTGAATGGCCAGAGATGAAGTGAAAAAGAGGGTTTAACTATATACAACACACTTGAGTCCTTTTTGAAAGATGATCCTCGCGGGTGTTGCCTAGCAACTACTTTGGCGTTGATCGCAGCCACTGTCGATCACAAGCAAGTGCTTGCAATAGATTCTATTGTACTCTTTCCGATATGCCTAGTAATCTCTTGTTATACACAGAAGAGTATTAGTTGAAGTGGTATATAAGAGTTCAATGAGTGAGCGGACAGACTTGTCGTTCTATGTATGTGAGTGTGTATGTTTGGATGTGTTTGTGTGGGATTTTGAGCATAGATATCTATATATACAAACACACATATATATAACATGTGTGAGTGTGAAGAGAAGAGACCTAGTTATTTGCGGAGGGAGAAACACACAGGTTTGTGCCTGTGAACGTGCTCACTAAGCCGTCACTTTCCACCTGAACGATCTAAAGGAATACCACATCTTTCTCTATTAAACGAAAGGGAAATCACGTCTAATCAAGTTCACGATAACTAATCACTATTGCCCATAATCAATAACTAATTTTTATATTCTATTTTAATTTTACAATATTTTACTCTAAAAACTATATGAAGTTATTAAATCTGCTTTTTGGGAAATTTATGAGCTTCATTTAAAAATATTATGTTAAATAATTATAAAAAAATTCACATGATTTTTCTCATACTGCAAATATAACAAAATGGACGAATTTTCTAATATATTAAAGTTCATACCGTTCGTTTTTGGTTCACTGAATTTTTTTTCTAGAGATATCAGCCTGAAATATAATGGGTGGCCATTGTAAATGAAAACCAACTGAAAATTCTGGTTGAAGTAGAGCCTTTTCGGTCGATTAGAAAAACTTACATCCAACCCTACTGATTAGTGTTAATACAATTTCCAGTCATCTACAGGCAAGTGACAATGAAAAAAAGCTGGATAGACGGGTTCCGCATGAACTGATTAGTTTATCAAGAATTCTTATTATATTATATATATAATAATATGAAATTTATGTAATATATAATATGTAAAGTAAATAAGTACAAAAAGAAAATAAATTATAAAGAGAGAGAGAGAGAAAAAAAACATGAAAGATATGATTCTTTTTTCAAGCCGTGTGACGAAAAATGGATCATGATAGACAAAGGTTTCGTATGATCAAGCGGCTAGTTATATACCAAACCTACGTTCCCAGAATATCATGGTGATCTATGTCAATGGCCGATATTATTTGCCTATACTACAAATTTGATTCTATGTCATCAGAGTCTTGCCAAACAAACGGACTCATTATTGCTTTATGACAACCTTATATCGCATTATTTCACTTCTGACTTTTGTTAAACATAAAAAGGCTAAGAAGTTCGGCCTTCATATTTCTCAGATTTCTCCAAAAGTTTCATTTGTCTACAAGCAAGAAATTTCTTTAGTATTTCCATCTTCCAAAGTCTCTGTATTCAATGATCTTGTTTATTATTGGTGATTATGTATAGACAGCCATGGAAATTTACTATGAATAAACAAAACATTTTTAATTAGCAAAACTATTAGTGTTAAATATTTTGAATCAATAAAAAAAATATCTGGTTGTGATACACTCACACAATTTTCTCTTACACCAATTTTCAAAATTGTGATTCAAAAATTTTATAATTATGGTACATCAAATTTAATGAAATCGGCCTGTGTTATTATGAAGAAAATAGCAAAAAACTGAAAAAACTGTTCAGTAAAAGTACACTTCCGGTTTACTAATTTTCTTGAAACTCGGAATTTTCAGCAATCTATTTATTTCTAATTAATTTGGTCTAGATTCTAGAATTGTATAATCAACTATGATAGCAATTTAGAGACAAACAAAGCCCTACCCCTTCCCCAAAAGCCCTCTTAAATGAATTTACCCGGAGAAATGTTTCAAATAAGAGTTGTAGCTCTTTTATATATGTAGTTCACATACTTAGTTTAAAGAAAATCGTGTGGAGCCATTTTAGAAAAATAACAGAACATCGAAAAAACTTTTCAGTACAAACTCCTTCCGGTCTCCTGATTTTCTTCAAACTCGGAATTTCAACAACATATTTAATTCTAAATAATATTATTTAGATGACAGAATTGTGTAATAAACTGAAATAGCACATTAGAGGATAACCTAACCCCAATCCTTTCCCCAAAAGTGCCCTTAACTTCATTTTTCTGGAGAAATTTTTTAGATAGAAATTGTAGAACTTTGTATGTGTAGTTGATATATCAAGTTTAAAGAAAATCGTTTATAGCCCTTTTTGAGAAAATTGCAAAAAAGGGAAGTAGGACTTCCGGTTGAGGAATTTTGCAGATAACGTATTGTCGGATCCCATGGTGATATCCAAATGGAATATCAAGGATGAACTTTCTGTGATTTTTCGATTATGAGCTATCCTGTTCACATACACACATACACACACAGACCTTTTGCTAAAAACCACTTTTTTGGACTCAGGAAGCCTCAAAAGGGATATTTCCGGTGAAAACTCGATATCGAAAATTTGACATGATTCTAATAATTCCCCTTACTAAGAGTAAGAGAAAGTAAAAATCGAACATTTCATATTGTCTTAATAGTAAATATTGGTACATCCGGTTAACAAATTATTTTCATTCAGTAGGTGATTCATATCATTAATACCATTAATATTTTGGTTATAATTAATACATTTATGTCTTATTATTATTATCAAGGGGGAATTGTTTACTGCTATTCAAGACTTTTATATGGAAGGGAGAATACTTTGTTAAGTCTGAGAGCGCTAATTACGTCATAAATCATGAGAGAGTTGTTGGTCTTATTAAACAAGACAGTAGGCTCCATTTTATAGAAGAGATGGCTGGTTTTTAAATTGGCTTAAGAGCACAACAAGAAGGGGAGATAATGCTCTTAGTTGATACTTCAGAATCGTGTTGATATCTCTAATACTTCATCAATTTGGATTCTACGTAACACAGATCAACTAGTGCATGTTTTATAGATAGCAAATATTGAATTGTTTACAGCCCCTTGTCAGCAGTATATTATTATTATTATTACCAACTCATCAATACCAGCAATGATTGTTATCAGTTTATCATCCGATTCACTACCCATTTAATTCCCCCCCTAACTCTCCACTCTTTAAAAGATTTCATTTCAGATTCACTCATTAGAGATCATTCCACCTACCCTATTCCAGTTCTCATATAATCACTTTATCTCCCTCCAGCTGAACGTTTCTAATGCTCTACTAATAATTCTACTCCCTTATAGATAGATAGTTAATCGCCATAATGCAAAATCCAACAATTGATGAAGTTAGTCCCATACATTGTATTGAAGTGGTACTTTAGAGGAAGCGTAACTATTGTTTCCTCAGAATTATACAAAAAAATCAATTTTCTCGGGAGAATAATACAAACAAAAGTTATAGATATTTATGTAATCTAGTAAGTATCGAAATTAAAAGAAAATCATTGGAACCGTTATGAGTATAAATCGCGAATAATTTGAAAAAAATTCATTTAGTAAAGTTGCACTTTGGGTTGATGAAAGGTTATACATTGCCAAAAATTCTGATTTTTAAGAAAATAGGTTCACCGGAAGTGCGTTTTTACTGAACAATTTTGAAGTTTTCTACCATTTTTCTTTAAACAGGATATATCAACTACGTCTATAAAGAGCTATACATTTTATTTGTTACTTTTCTCAGAGAAAATTGATTTAATGAGGCTTTTGAGGGGTCGGAATTATGTTTTTTTTTTCTTTTAAAGTGATATATTAGTTTATTATTTATCTTTTTATTTATTTATAAACTGTTTATAAGTATAAAAACTCATTACAGTAAATTGGTGGCAAACCAGATACAGAAACAAACAAAAGTTGAAAAATTCTACATAGAACACTAAACACCACTATAATCACTTAAAAGGAAGTATAAAATGCAAATAAGAGATTATGAAACCTGGTTAATAATATTGTGCCTAGTTTTAGACTTGATCCATTGTACTGCATTTAAGTATGTAATGATTACTGATATAAAAGAGATCTCCACCTAAGTGCAGTCACCATAAATTTTATTATTTATTGTTAAAAAATCTGTTATGTTATGGAAATCAGGGCTGTTAAGATATTTCTCCCTTAATTGTTTATAAATAGGACAATTTATCAATAAATGACTGAGGTCGTTCTGTTCGTCGCTACAAAACAAACAAATTGTATTACTATTCCACTTATGTTTAGTCCCATTACAATACAGAATCACTGATTGTGGATTATTAACCCTCAATTGGCCAATAATTCTTTTTTTATTTAAACTGATATCTTTTGTTGTATAATCTTCCACATTAACATTATTTTTAATATACCAGTAAACTGGGCTGTAACTGGAGCAGAGAATCCGCTCAGTATCTTCTGCCAATAATTTTACTTCCCATGCTTTTAAAATTTGTGTTTTAAATTCCTTTAACTTAGCAGCATCTTGCTCCAACCACAGCCATTCACAATCTATTTCAACTAAAAGATTTCTTACTTGAGAACACCAATTGAATTTATTTATTCGCTCACAGTTAAGCACATGCTTATTGTAGCAGATTTTAGGTAGCCTGTTGTTAGGCATACACAATAGTTTGAACCACCAATTTATAATTCTTTTAATTAATTTTAATTTTAATTTATTGAGCCCTTGTTCTCGTCTGACTATATAGTTGGGCGTACATCTCGGCCAGTGGAACACCGACTTAAAAAACCAGGTTTGAACAATTTCAATTTCGTTTAGATAGCGTACCGCCCAAACTTCACTACTGTACAATAGGATAGACTCCACCATTAAATTAAAAAGCCTTAATATGGTATGCCAAGCATTGCACTTAGTTTTATATTAGTTTATTATATAATTGTATCACCTAAATAATATTAATTAGAATTAAATATGTTGCCAAAATTATGAATTTTTGGAAAACCGATTGATAGGAAAAAAATTTTCTGAATAATTGTTCCAGTTTTTAGCGAATGTCTGCATAAAAACATTGACGGATTTCATTAAATTTGATCTATTAAGTATGAATATAGTGAGAGTATATTTACTTCTGTTACAAACTTTGTCCGAGAAAGCTCATTTAAAGAAGTTTTGATGGTGAAAAAGTTTTGAGGTTTTTTCCTCAAAACTAAAAGAAGTCATTTTATTAGGTTTAGATTCGCCCATTGTTATAAAACTGAAAATAAATGAAACTCTTTGAATCTCGGTAAGAGAAAGTTGTTTGAGTGTTTCACAACAGTTTTATATGTATAATTTATCCGATTTAAATAAAATTCGTAACTTTTAAGTGTTGAAGATGGCGAAAAAATTAGGATGAAAAGTAACAAAAAACAATTATAACAAAAAACATGCTCTTAATCATTTGCTGCCATCATAGAGTAAAAAATCTGGTGTGAGACACTCACACAACTTTCTCTTACTCCTATTCTCAAAATTATAATTTACAAATAACTTATAATTGACAAATGTTATAGTTTGTGTACCAAATTTAACGAAATTCGTCGAAAACTGAAAAAGCTGTTCAGTAAAAGCGCACTTCCGGTTACTAATTTTCTTAAAACTTGGAATTTTGGCCATCTATTTATTTCTAATTAATTTTGTTTGGATGATAGAATTGTATAATCAACTGTGATACCACTTTAGAGGAAGCTGCAACCCCACCACTCCTCCAAAAGTGCGCTTAAATGAATTTTCCCAGAAATATGATTTGAATAAAAGATGTAGATCTTTGCATGTTTAGTTTATATACGAAGTTTCAAGAAAATCGTCGAAGCTATTTTTGAGAAAATTGCGAAAAAGTGAAAAGATCATTAAGTAAAGTGTTAAAACAAACTCACTTCCGTTCATTCGATTTTTTTCAACTCGGAATTTCAACAACATATTTAATTTTAATTAACATTATTTAGATGACAGAATTGTCTAATAAACTGAAATAGCAGTTAAGATGAAAACGTAACCCCACCTCTCCCCCAGAAGTGCCCTTAAATGAAATTTCCCGGAGAAATGTTTCAAATAGAACTTGTAGCTCCTTGTATGTATAGCTGATATACCTAGTTTAAACAAAATCGTCGGAGCCATTTTTGAGAAAACCGCAAAAACGTAAAAAAAAACAACTAGTAAAGTGGTACTTCCGGTTGAGGAATTTTGACAGATGACCCAATGTCCCATGGTGACAACTAAACGGAATATCAAGTTTGAACTTTCTACGAGTTTTCGTTTTTGAGCTAGGTTGTTCACATACACACAGACCATTGGCTAAAAACCACTTTTTTGGACTCAGGGGACCTCAAAACGGATATTTCCGGTGAAAACTCGATATCGAAAATTTGACACGATTACAATACTTCCTCTTACTAGGAGTAAGAGAAAGTAAAAAGACAACAAAATAATGGATCTGCTAAAAAGTTAAATGCTTTGAATGCTTCGAGGAGATTTATGAGATGAATACAGAAGGGACATCTAGATATGCCAACACAATTGCTTTTGAGAACGGCGGCAAGATGTCCTGGATCATTGATATCACTGTCCGTTACGAGATTACCTAAAAAGAGCAAGCCATGAATAAACATCTAGGAAAAAAAGGCAATCTACGACAAATGTATACTTTTCTGTAAGGAGAAATTTAGAGAGCAGTTCGGCGAGGGACAATTTAGAGTGCAGGGTTTGTAGTTCGGTACAAGAGGTACTATACCACATATAACATGGGACTTCCTAAGAAGAATGGGAGTCGACCTTAAAAGTGTGACACTTCTGGCGAAATCTATCATAGTTCATTCCCTAGGAATAATCAAATATTTATAATTATTGACTAGGCTTTAATCGGGCAGCTTAATGTATATTTTTTCTTGTGATATAATATATACTTCTTTTGTTTTAAGTATATATAAATATTTATTACCATATTATTTGTTGACATTTATTGAATATTAATTAGACTCTTTTGTTAAATATATATATATATATATATATGTCCCTGCAGATTGATAAGAACGCTGTGTTTCTAGCATCTCAACATAGTTGAGGCAGCCTCACTTTTGCTCGGAAAAGTGAATCTGAGACCGGAAACTAAAGAAGTCCATAGAAATAAGGGTAAAACATAGTTTTCTAAAATACTACCGCAAAATACGTAATTTACATTGAGTTTATTAATTGAAACTAATAAACTCTTTAATTTCAATTGTTTCACAAATCGCTTTGCAAAATTATCTCTACGGTGGCTGCGATTAAATGTATCTAAACTAATGTGCTACCATTTATATTTCGGATGGAGAAAGCAAAGGATAACATTTATTTAAAAAAAAATGTATATATATATATACGGTAAAACTGCTGACTAAATAGAAACGTAGCTTTATTTGGTGACATAGATCAGGCATTTGCTGGGTAGACCAAGAGAATTGTTACTATACAATTGTATGTGGAGAAGACCATTTACTTGATTCGTTTCCCGAGTATAGGAGAAAATCTTGAATAGAAGTACTTTAATCATGTTAATGTTCAGTCGGGTTTTCTCCTCTTTCTCAGTGACTATTGTCTCACAGTAGTAGGCCCACCGCCGTCATAGAGGTTAAGGTTTGTTTGTGTGTAGGAGATACTCCCTTAGGGACTCTATTCCTTTATCTACAATTCCTTCTAGACTTTACTCTTTGTGCCTCTTTCAGATTGTTTTCTTAAATAATACCCTAAAGAAAGAAACTTCAATACTTCAACGCAATAAGAGTTTTTTTAGGTTCTTCAAGTCAAAAAAAAAGAAAAAAGAAAATATACTTATATTAAAATTTAATCAAATTTATCGAATAATGAGGATATGTAACTTTAAAATGTTAATAAAGAAATCTACCTCTTCCTCAAATGAACTAGAAAGAAAATTAAGGAAACCAGGGAATCCAGATTATATAAAAAGTTGGATAAAATAGAACAAGAACATTATATTGATAATTGATTTCCTACAAAATACTACTATGACTTGCAAAACATCTACCTAAAAGGCGTATAATTAACCCCTATTCGGTCAGCGGCATAGAAAGAGCAGCGGATGTGTCCTAAAAGACAGAGAGGGGTAACCTATACATTTTTCCCTCTCTCTGTCAGTCACTATGTAATACTCGAAGGAGCAAGTAGTGCAGCCTTCTTAATAGTAAATCTGTCTATACAATTCAGGCCAGTTCAGGTTGCCCTTAATTCTGAAAACCCTGTAAAGTGGGTAGCTAGTGAAGGTTATCACAGTGTGCGCGCTGTGAGGGGGCTCGTGCGTGCGCGCAGAGAGCTGGCACGGCAGTCTATGTGACAGATGCCTCTACAGACTAGAGTAGAAGGCGAGATAATTTAATTAAATATAATATAATGAGGAGAGCAGGAGCAGTGTGAGTTCGTGAGTGCATACGTTCAGATCTCCTCATGCTGTTTCTGGTGTTATTCTATTGCGCAGGTGAGTGCCTTTTCACTGTATTGCCAAGCTCTCTGGGCGTAACGCATCGCTGTAGGAATTAGTAGTCTGGGATGGTTTAATTTAGTAAGATTTGCTTAGACGTGGATGTGTGTATTGTTTTTTGGAGTCAGATTAAGTGATCCCGACCAGTAGGATATATCGTAGTTAGCCTTTACAATTTTTCCATTTTCTTTTATTTACATTGTTAAACTATTAAAAAATACTAGTTTAGAATTTGATTATTTTGTGGGTTATATTTCTTAATAATTTCTTTAATTAATGGATCACGAAGCAACGTATATTTTTAGTATTGTCCTTATAACTTTGGGTTTGCAATTTACTAGCGATATATATATATATTCCAGTATTTTCTTTATAACTATAGATTTTCAATCTACTAGCAATATTTATTCTAGCATTTGTTTTATAATTTTGATTTGAAATTTTACTATTGTTTTGTTCAATTTTTTTATATTTATATTATATAACTTGTATAACAATTAGACTGGAGTCTTTTTCATCTTCTCCCTCTGCCTACGTGCCAACTCTCTGGACCTCTGATTCCCTTCCAGCTCCCGTCCCATAACCCCCCTCCAGTAGCACCTTCAGTGGGTTACACCCAAGTTTACCACTTCTGGTTTGCCTGGGGAGTGTTAATAAACTGGTCTTGGCTCCGATTCTCTCGGGGCCTGCATAGGTTTATTAGGAAATCACATGGTTATTACTTCCGGTTGAGTTTCCTGCCGTGCAGCTTCTGGGAGCCCATTTAATTATCATGAGCCATGTACCAGTGTACTGGTGAAGACTCCAGACTTGGAAGCACATAAAAATTACTTCCTTATTCCTCTTTTCCTTCTTTCCATTTCCCCGATATGGGCTAAGGACACATGGGTCTTCCAACACTGGCAACCAGGGATTCTGCGTTTCAATGTAAACGCTACTCCTTTGGCATATTGAAAGTGATAATAAATAATATTTGCTACCCATTTTTAAATTTAATTTATATATCATTTTTTCCATATTTTTTAATATTTTAATTTCCATTTTGATTATAAATATATACCCACATATTTTCACTCTTATATATATATATACTTTTTTTTTTTTTTTTAACCTGTATTTACCATTGTAAACTCAATATGCTCATATTAATTCGTACCTTTAAAAATTATGTCCGCAATATCTAAAAGATCGCCGACCGCTGCTCTAGATAATACTGAATACACTAATTATGTATTATGGTGGACAAAGTTATTGTAATTAAATTAGAGATAGGAAGCATAATTTGTATTTTCAGAGGAAAAGAGTTGAAAACCTTTATGCACGAAACTTTAATGCACATAAAAAGTCCGATGTGGAACAGTCCACCCGACATTCTCTTATTGTAGTTTACAGAATTATATATTGACCAATTTTTTTTCTTTAATGTTATAATTTTGATTGTGTGGTTGGGAGAATATTTTCCGTGATAGCCTGCTTCAATTTTGTGATCATCGACTGGTTTCGGGTTGTTCCACCCATTATTAGGATGTTTTGATAAAATACAGTGATAACACAAGAAACAATAAACATTGCAAAATCACATTTTTATATACTGTGTATACACTGAGTGTATAAACTGATTTTGTTCTGTGCATGTCTTGTGTTATCGCACTGTTTTATCAAAAGCATCCTGATGATGGGCGATCACCCGAAACCGGTCGATGTCCACAAAATGAAGCAGGCTATAACGCTAAATATCTCTGATTATAACTTTTACATAAACATAATTTGAGAGAGCATCAATATTTTAAATCGAACGAAATATTGAACGAAAGAAATTATAGATAAAAAAAAGGAGATTTTCGCCTAACTTCAGCCCTAAAGAAAACTGTTTTTCCATTATTTTGTTTTTAAACCCAAGCTTGATACAGAAGCTTTTATTTCTGTCTGGGGGACATGAAAAGTCAATAAAAAATAAAAAAAACCCTCGATCATTTTACAATTTCTTCTTATTTTAATTACACTGCTTCTGTGATGATTTTTATACAGTTGACAATGGGGATGAGTGAATGTCGTGATTGTATAATTATTGACAGTGTGTGCGTGTGTGTGTGTGTGTGTCTCAGTTTGAAGAAGGGAATTCAGTTGGTGTAACTGTAGTTGTTGAAGCAACCATTAACTTAAACACTGCGGAGTGATGCATTAGAGGGTTGTATGCACACACTCTCACACACACACACACACTAATATACTCACACAATGGTTGTTTTCAGTGCTTTGCCCAATGCTGGCATACTCTCCCCGTTTTAGTTGTGACTCTTTCCCTTCATCACCACAGTTTCCTACTATCTGTTCACGGTCAATCTCACACTGTTCGCTCGACTCAACTTTCCCTTTAACAGCTTTATATTTAATTATAGATTAATGTGATTTGGGGGGGAGGGGTATGATATCATTGAGAAACATTATCTTTTAGAATCCTTGTACTTTCTGACTTCCATGCTGCCTTCATCTAAACGAAAAACTTAAATCAGAAATTATCTTAAGTAAAATAAGTGTTTTAGAGCTCCTTCTTGCTGAACTTTAATCATTGCATCTGGTATTTTATCCGTCGTAGCATGCATATTTCTGATATTCCTTACCCGTTTCGAATTTTTCTCCATCGTCAGAGTAAAGTTAATTTCTGATTGAATTGTACTACATTGTATTGGTTTCAATACAGCTAAATATGATTAAAAGGCATGTGAGAGAAACACTTCATTGCAAAAAACAAATTTACAATAGTGGAGCTGCTTCATAAGTTGCTACGTCACAGTATACTAATTAGTGGTGAGCTATTTTGGAGATCAATAGAGATGTTAATGTAATATACAATGTATTTATCCACGATACATAAATAATATTAAGAATAAAACAATCCACTCATTGTACATACTAAATATAAATATGGTTAGTGATTATAGCCAGCGTGTCCAACAGAATTTCCTCAACCAGAGGAGTCAATTTGATCGGTTCAATACCGATTTCGTCAAAAAAAATTGAGAAGTCTTTTTCAGGATTGCTCCTCTCGAGCCGAACCATAAACCTCAGACTTCAAAGTCCATGTAGATGTAATGACATAGCAATGTCAAAGCCTTCACAAAATATAACAAAAGGAAAGAATAATTTATAACTAGTGGCCCCACAGCCGGCTGCTGCCTTTTCAATACAAAGGTATCAAAGACAAGCACCGATAAAGCCCTGTCTATTGAACAGAAGCCACCTGGTCTTTGAAAGTCGCCGATGGGCGACCAAATCTGGCCACTGACCTGAATCACTGGTCGCAGACCTAACCAAGGTCGCACAAGGCCGCACGCTACTAGAGATGCCTTAGTGTGAGAACTTACACACTTGACAGTGTGTGAGTAAGACTAATATAAACTTCGCCCCGCTGGAAGAGGGGATCATTATATCACGAGTATCATTATATCATCAGTATCACGAGTATTATCATTATATCATTCATCATTATACGAGTAGCCACATTATTATATCAGTATCATTTTACAGCAGCAGTTATACTTGAGTTCCGAGCGCGTCCCTATACAAGGTTTTTACTTATAATTATTTTCATAGTTGTGCATATTAGTTTATTTATTATAATCATTTTAAATTATTTGTTATTTAACTCTTAAAATTATTTATTTACTTTTATCAAATCATATTAATTGTAGTTACCATTAGGCTCATTCAAATTATTGTTAAAATATATTCTATTTTTATAAATTCGGTGTTAGTAATTTGAGCAATAACTCTCTAAACTAACTTCCGCCTAATAAATCCCTCTTCAAGACATTGACTTTATACCTCAGGAATCACGACAATTGATTCCACTACATCCATCTCACTCTCTAAATCTCTCTCTCTCTATTTCCCCCAGAAATATTTAATTCACTTCTCATATATATTTTTCTTTTCAGCTGCTACATTGTCTGCTTGATCTTTATCATTTCTCTCATAGCGAACACCGTCGGATCTATAATATAGGCTCGCTTACTATTCTCTTCCAAAGCAATTATAATTGCATCTTGTGACGAGCCATAGACCTCCCCAAAACAAGTGTACCTCTTTTCCTTCAACAGATCAAGAGATCAAGTTCATGTAGAGAGTTGATTTCAACTTAATAGTTGACACGTTACACTTGTTGTGACTTGTTGATTGATTGATACACAGACACACAGACCAATTTCTAAAAACCACTTTTTTTCGGACTCAAGGGTTCACGAAACATATATTTCTGATGAAAACACTAGAAATTTGACACGATTGTAATAATATTTTTCACGTGCAATATTTTCTCAGAGAAAGTGAAAAAAAGAAAAGAAAAAGACATCCGATTGTTAAATAGAATTCTGTCAGCATTGTATGTGATTTCTGACCAAATTGGTTAGTAGAAGTCAATTCTCTACATGAATTTGATGAACTCAAGTCTGAACTAAAGGAGGAAAATCCGAAACCAGATTTATAAAATGCGAAACCACAAGTCATAAAAAAAGAAGCACGCTATGATCGATAAAATCCTATGTATTATTTTTTTTATTGCCAAAAAAAAACTACATCCTTATTGGCAGGATCAAGTTACATTGTAATGTCAGTTTGCAAAATTATCAAGACAAAAACTTAACTTAACTTAATTTTGAAATATTCATATATCTCAAACAGCGGGTGTGCTAATAATAGTTTTTTTAACATTAGTTTTGAAACCCTTCAAATTATTATTTTTTATATTCTCTGGTAAATAGTTGTAAAAAAATAGACGGACAAACTAGGGAAGCTGGTATGAACTTTTGTCAACCTGTTTCTATTGTGATGGATGCAAGAAACTTGAAATAATATTAATTTTTAAATAAATCTAAATTATCAAAATATGTGACATTCCCTTGCAAAAGGGCAAGCCAGGTATACAAGTCCAGTTACTGGTACGGTACAAGAACAATTATGGCATTGTACTACCCCCTTGTCCTAACAGGGGAGGCACTAAACGGACAAAGAGAAGAGATTGTTTTAGAACAGACGAGTGCTACAAACCAAGTTGAATACATCAGAGCCAGTATCAAGTTTTAAGAGTTTATTCCAATTAATTTATAAGCATATTGTTGTGATAATCTAAAGTAACTTAATTTCTCTTAGAGAATATATCTTTTGAAAAACAGTGTGACTTCTTTATTATTGCTAACACTTCATTCTCTTTTAAACTACATACTTACAAGCCCTTCATACAAATCCGCCCGTGCTACACAACCAGCTACCACATATACATCATCACACCATAACATTACACTATTCTGGACCTGGATTATTATGTTTTCTGGTGAAATGATGTTTCATAAACCTGCGAAGAACATAGAAATTGGCCTTCATTGCACTTTATGTAGGATGAGGCATTGAAAAATAAATATGGCTGGCAGTGTGTCATTATGTTTAAGCTTTTAAAGAAATAACGACAAGATAGTTTCGAATCTAAAACCCAAAGTGACTTTCAGGGCGTCAATATCTACGGTCATTGGCGCCCGGACACTTCTCAGTGCATTGCCAGTCTCCGGACAGTGTATTATAGATGGTCTTAGCAAGAAAAAAAATCTAAGGGCAACACTGGACTCAAACCCGAGACCTCCACGTGAGAGTCCAGTATTACAACCACTCAGCTATTCCGTTCCCTTCCACTTAAGATTTGAAAGTCGAAATGAAGAGAATGTTGCCCATGAACAGTATTTATCCTACACTCTGATTTATCAAAATTGATTTCCAGTTTAATTTACTTTGAACAAAAATGCTTCTTAGTGTACACATGGCTTCATAATCGCATGAATAATAATTTATAATTTATTTTTAATAGTTATACGCCATTAAACAACGATGCACGTGTCAATATGTTCAGTTACAATATATGATCACGTGTTACTTTTTGTCTCATAACTCTATCTAAATGGAAATATCACTTACGATTGTTCCGTCCCAGATTGTTTTTTTTTATATATTCCATTTATAAACAGCAACCGTTACCTTCAACTAGTAAAATATCACCACCAACAAACCCCGACCAAAGCTGTTATATAACTGGACTAGGGTCTCATGCACATTACCAGTGAAAAGGAGCGGATATAGTCAGAAGGCGGCATATATGTATATATATATTACACCGGATATGTGACACATTGATCACTTTAAATGTTAGCGTGTTCATTGATGCAATGAAAAGTCATACATATATATTTTTTCCCCCCATCTTTTTGGAGATAACTCTTCGTGAATAGCAAAACTATTTTATGATACTATTTGATAAATTTATCGATTTCTATAATTTGTCCAGATTTATCAAAACCAGAGAACTTCTATTATCAAATTGTTACTGTGATAATTTACTATTCTAGAATTCTAAGGATAACCTTATTAAATTAAGACAATAATATTGAATTTTTTGGTGAAAAAAAAAATGCTTTAATTTTGATTTTTTTTAGTCAACAGATAATTTTATATAGAGAAATAACCAGTAGATTAATGTGGGTGGGATAAATTAAATTTAACTTAGTTATACAGTAATTTATATTTATTTCAATTATTTTCGAATATTTCAATAAAAATTTGAGATAAAATTGTAGATTGACTCTTCCTTAAGATATTAGTTACGTGTTTTATTTAAATTGTCTAAAACTGATTGGAATATTAAGTCACGCACTTCTGTATATATAGGGTGACCAGTGTTATATGCTCCACCCACTTTTTTTTTAAACGGCGGGAAATTTCGAAAAAATAGAAAACACGTATTTAATCATTTTTAGTCTAGTTTATTTTCAGTGATTGATCCATTTTTTATACCCCAATATCCCGAGATACAGCATCCAACTTTTTTTTTTCAAATGGAACATTATATTTTTTTTTGCATATTTTTATAGTAATTGAGCCTCTAAAAAAATAAAAATAACAATTTAAAATCGGTTAGGTTTTTCAAAAGTTATGGTAATTTAAAATATGAAAAATAAATTTCAGTTTAATGCCAAAATCACCTTATTTTTTCTTTAAAGAAGCTCTTCAAACTGGGCACCATCAACGGATAGGCAAGCCAAAGCTCTGGACTCCCACGCTCTGTTTATAGCAGCACTTAGGTGGCAAAGTCCACATCTAGGCAGGCTAGAGTTATTCGACGTTCCATATCTTCGACTGAAGCCACGGGATTAAGGTTACTGTACGCTTTATTTTTTAGATATCCCCACAAAAAATGGACAAAAAATGCACAATTTTATGGACTGATGAATCAAAGTTTACCAACAATGGCCTTCTTAATCGTTGGAACTTTAGAATATGGGCAGAAGAAAATCCACAAGTTACCTTCGCCACACGCCATCAGGTTGTTTTTTCTACAAACGTTTGGTGTGGAGTTTTAGGAAACCAACTAATAGGCCCAAACTTCTACAGAGAGAACTTAAACTGGTGAAAGGTATCTAACTTTTTTAAGAGACATTTTGCCAGTTCTGCTTGAAGATGTTCCTCTAAAACGTCGGCTTGATATGTATTTACAACAAGATGGTTGCCCGGCACATAATGCGAGAGTTGTTCGACGTTACCTGGACAGAAATTTCCACGAAAAGTGGTTAGGAACTCATGGTCCGATCCAATGGCCACCTCGATCTCCCGACTTAACCCCAATGGACTATTGTTTGTGGGGATAACTAAAAAATAAAGTGTACAGTAACCTTAATCAGTTGAACAGCTTCTTTAAATAAAAAAATAAGGTAATTTTGACATTAAACTGAAATTTGTTTTTAATATTTTAAATTACCATAACTTTTGAAAAACCTAACCGATTTTAAATTTTTTTTTTTTTTTTTTTAGAAGCTCAAGTACTATAAAAATATGCAAAAAAAAATATAATGTACCATTTGAAAAAAAAAAGTTGGATGCTGTATCTCGGGATATTGGGGTATATAAAAATGGATCAATCACTGAAAATAAACTAGACTAAAAATGATTAAATACGTGTTTTCTATTTTTTCGAAATTTCCCGTCTTTTAAAAAAAAAGTGGGTGGAGCATATAACTCTGGTCACCCTGTATATATATGATTTTAATAATCTCGTCATTAGCGAGCGAGTGTACACCCTATTATGAGTCGAGAGAAAACAAATTTAGCTACTTCGCCAAGTTCTTGCAATATTTGAGAAAATAAAAAAATTATAACAGAACTTATTCGTATTTGATTTTTTTTATTCTGTCTGTCTCTCTATTGTAAGGTGTTTGATAGTTTGATGATGGATATTGAAAATAATGAGGTTGATTGCTGAAATGAGAACACATGAACTCCAACGATTTAACTGATTGGAGAGAAGAGTACATCGAGGGTAGAGTGCCCGAGCGAAGAGTGATGAAAAGTTGGTAGCGTGATGTGGAATAGCGTTCGCTGATGTGAGTCGCTTGAAACAATGGCTAGTTAGAATTCTAGCTTGGTCTAACGTAGATTAAGTATTGTAGCCTAGCCATGGTGAACCTTTCATGGATAAGCTATGTTAACAATTCCTTAAAATTGATTGATATAGTGAATACTATTTACACTTTAAGTTTTATCTGGCGACTGAATGTTAATTGGCTCTCATTATAGTGGGCGTGTCAGGGGAGGTATTGCGTAGTTGAAGTGCTCTTGGAGGCTGAAAGCTGGCGTTTGTTGCGGCTGCTAATGGAACTATTATCCATTGTCCAACCAACCATTGATGGTGATTGGTTCCCCAATGTGCAAGCTAAATATTACCAAAAGGCATGTGGAAAAAATACTACATTAGTATTTCTACAACACTTTTGGTTTTCAAAGCAGGGGTTCTTGATTCCACTGGAGGTTTTTTTTTTTTGTTTTTTTATTTAAGGCTCATCAACATCTATGGTTATAGGCGCCCGGACCTTGCCAGTGCACTGCAGGCCTCCGGACAGTGTTCTCTCGTTACAGACAACACTGTCCATCACCATAGAGTGAGCTGTAGAGGCTCCTAGGAAGAAAAAAAATCTAAGGGTAGCACAGCTAAACTAAAACCCGGATCCTCCGCGTGGGAGTCCAGTACGCTAACCACTCAGCTATTCCCTTCTCTAGTTTTTGTTATATTGATAAAAGAAATAGCCTTATAACTGGTGAATTCGAGTACTCGTCTGATTATATTATATGACTTTCGCACCACGTGGTGCCGATTATAAATTTTGTTTATTTGTATATGTTTGTAATTTATTAATTTAATTATTACAATTTTATTTCGGCTGAATTTTTGAGTTATACCTTACTTCTGTGCGAGATGGTGGTTAACCATCTCAGATATAAGATATAAAACAGCCATAAATCTACACCTTCAAAAGTTAAAACCTAAAGATGCTAAAGATTCATATAAGTGTAATGACATGGCAAAATTGGCAAAAAAATAGCAATGTCAAACCTTCACAGATAACAAAGAAAGAATAATTTACAACTAGTGGCCTAGCCAGCTGCCTGACTTCAAGACAAGGCCGCGGCCAAACAAACAAACCAATGGTAAATACCCTTACATCAGAGCAAGCACCGCAAAAGCTGGCCACTGACCTAAATCGGTGGTCACCAAATTAACCAAGGTCGCACACTAGGACAGATATCTTGGTGTGAGTGTGGCCAACACTAATATATAAACTCGCCTCATTGGAAGAGGAGATTATTATATGAATATACGATTACACTTCAGTACGAGCAGCAGTTTACGCGTCCCTATACAGTTTTTATTTATACTTAGTATCTTTAGTTGTGCATCTTAGTTCATTTACCTTAATCATTCTAAATTATTAGTTATTTATCTTGTATTTATTTCTAAGTATTCTTGTTAATAGTTACCATTTTTTACGTTTAAATTATTGTTCAAATAGTCTATTTTTATAAAATCCGTGTTAATAACTCGAGCACTAACTTCCAAAAATCTCTAAACTAACTTCCGCCCTCTTCAAGACATCTACTACATACCTCAGGAATCACATGATATCCCCAAACGATTCCACTACAACTTGTAGTATCACGGTGGGATCAGATTATCCAATAAACGATTCCACTACATAAGTATACTTTTTTTTTTGTTTTTTTAATCGTTTAAAACATATGGTCCGGAAAGAATCCTGAGCCTCTAATTGTATTTGCAATGAAAACTAAATTTCTAACATTTGAACGATCACAATACTTCCTCTTACCAGGAGTAAGAGAAAGTAAGAAAAGATTTACTATTTCGTGCATTTACATTAAGTTACACAAAAAACAAATATAAAAATTATAATATCATGTACATCTTTATCTTCTTTGCTAGCTTTACAGCCCATTATTGAAGCTTAGCCTCCTTTATTCGCCTCCGCCAGTTAGTTGCTGCTTCTTTTCAATTCCGCACATTCAGCAGAACTCTGCAATCCTCTCCTACATCATCAACTCATCTCAGTTTGGGTCTGCCCACTCTTCTCATGCGGTCGGCATTCTTTTCAAGACCTTTCTAGGCACCTCCTTCATTATCATGAACCTACTTGAAAGAAACATGAGCTAAAATTCATTGATGTACATTGGTGTACTGTTCCAGTTTTTATAATTAAGCCAAGATGGTTTCATAATTAGGGCTCAAAAATGAAAAGTTTCAATTTTAAAACAATAACGATCAAAAATCAGAATCAAAATTAGATTATTAGTTAATTTAATGATTGTTACACCCTCTTTATTGCATGGCTAACTCTGTGAAACAAAAGAAGAGATGAAAAGATAAAATCGATAACCACTTTGATAAAGTGTACAATCAGCATAAAACCAGACTCCACTTGGTTTCGCAAGACCATATAATCATAACACATACCCTCCCTCCTCCATAAAGCAAAGTTAGCTAATAAAAATTTTAGATGGTATCAGTTATAAAATTTGACAAGACCCATTAATAAGCTGTGTGTAATATTTAAATGGTGGGGGGGAGTTAGCGGACGTAGAGCTTGAAGTGTGACTCTGTATATTGTGAATGAGGTATGATGCTTCGGGTTTTGTAACGGGAGGGTGGCGCTATCTCTCATGGACGAGTGAACACCTTCATTACTTCAGCTTTCCACCCTTCGACATCATCAGCAGCTCCATCTCTTACACTCGTACCGTACACTTCATCACTGCTTCTCTTTCTAGATATTCTTGTTTGGATTACTGGACTCTTGCCATCCACTCATTCCACCTATCTATCAGTCTATTCTGTATTCTAGTTCATTCTTTATAAGAGACTTTTTTCGATTATTTCTTTTTTATTTACATCAGCATCTTCTTTAATAAATGATTTTTGTTACATCTCTAGAAATGATATAGGCCTTAATAACTAATAGTAATCCCTTGTTTGTTTTTTAAGGATGCGCCCTTCTAGAGTAGTAGTCATTAATACCGGAACACTGGTGCAAAATTGCTTCGCTCAAAGAACAAGATGCAATAATCTTTATTATTTCTGCCCTCATAGGTCATCAAAAATGTCTACAAAAGGGAATTTACTTTAATCTGATCTGGTGATTCGGCATTCAGAAATATTGACAGTTAATACACTTCCTTCACGAAAATCTTAATAAAAAAAAAATCACACATCACATTCTAAAAGAAATTGAGAAATAAATTTACCTGGTCAAATGAGAATTCCTGATAATGAATAGTTTGATAGATCCGATAATTACAGATTTCAGAATTTTTTCCTTTTAATGCTTAAGGATCGTATCATCTATTCGAAATTGAAATTCCAGTAGGACATATTTTCAAGTCCCCTGACGATACGAAAAACAACTAATGATAAAGGCCTATGAACTGGAATTACTCATTATGCCTTTTTACTCTGTTATCAATATCGTCGCTACCAACTACGACAAATTTGACCAGTTTCATCCAAAACTTGCACAGACATTGATCTCCAAAAAAAAAAAGGCTCATGGCAATGGTATCCTGCAACTACCTGGATTTGTTTCCCCAAAAAGAAAAAAAATTCCCAACTCATAAGAAATCAACAACGCTTTTGTAATGATAGGAAGATGATGATGGTAGAAGTGCTAAATGAAGACCAAGTTCACTACCTGCACTTTACGCAAAATTATACTTATAAACTTTATGAGAAAAAAAGAGGTTACAATGATGTTGAGGCTGGTGCTGTAGTGTGATAGCGTTGGCTGGTGCTGTAGTGTGATAGCGTTGGCTGATGCGATTCGGTTGAACTATGATGATGGCTAGTTAAAACTCTTGCTTGTTCTAATTGTCAATAATTAGTGTGGCTATCTGGTAAAGGCTCTATGGCCTGTAAAAGTACTTTTGTCACAAAGCAAGTTGAGAGAGTGGATTGTTGATTTTTTGAATAACTCTGTGGATAGTATTAGCAAGCATGCCACTAAGTGGTATACAGATGGATCTAAGACCCTCGAAGGAACCGGGGCAGGAGTGTTTGGGCCTAGAACCAAACACTCAGAACCCATGGGTAGGTTTCCTAGCATCTTACAGGCGGAAATTTACGCTATTGGAAGGTGCGTTCAGTTGAATCTTGATCGAGGATATCGGAATCAGGAGATAGTTATCCTATCCGATAGTCAGGCGGCCATTAAAGCACTGAGATCTTATGTAATCAGTTCTAAAATGGTATGGGAATGCCTAGGCAAGCTTAATGACTCTGGTGGCTGAAAGAGCTCGTCTCTGGAACACCATCCCGGGACTGAGGTAGGCCATGGTCTGTCTGGGTGGCTATAACCAGAAAAGGTCGAAAGCCTTCATCAGTCTGAGTAAGAATAGGATCCGTATTCTTACGGGATTCCTTACGGGGCATTGCAGACTCAGGGGGCACCTGAGGAAGCTTGGCCTAGAAGATGACGGCGCATGCAGATTCTGTGGAGAAATGGAGGAAACTCCGATACATCTCCTCACGGACTGTGATGCCGTCATTCAAAGAAGATTCAGTAGTCTGGGTTGTTACCAGATAGGGGAGGAGGAAATACCCACCCTAGAACCTTCCAGGAGGATTCCTCAGGGAGCGCAACCTGGAGAGGGTGCTATAGATGAGCTAGCTTATCTTGGCACCAGAGGGGGGTACAATAGATCAAACATAAAATGGTCGCGGTACAGAACCCTCAAAAAAATAAAAAAAATTAACTCTCTGAGATATATGCTAGATTACTCAGTAGCATCATACATCTTGATTAGTTATTTTCTTCGGATTTAGACTCATTCAAGGGTTGGTTTAGCTCTTCAAATATCGCTTGTAAACCCTTCAAGTTGATCTTGTCTTTGCTAGAGCCCACTTGGCCGAACCTTTGGTGGGAGCTAGAGACAGCTTATAGGTTGAAAAGCTTGGTCAGCAAAGCTGTAGAGCCCATTCGTCCGCAAGCGTATTGGGTAAGTTACTCAGGGAGAATAAGAACTCGTGGCAATTTCCTCAACAGAAGATTATTTATTCCTTTACACTTTTTTTTTTAGAATTTTCGTCAAAGAAGGACTTGGAATTTTTGTCAAAGAAGGACTTGGAATTTTCGTCAAAGAAGGACTTGGAATTTTATAATCTGGGGGCCTAAAACATGTTTCTAGTTGGCAGCAATATTAAAGGATCCTGTATTAAAGTCTTGTAATATTCTGCGAGATAAAAATGGACCATTTCTTTGTTACAATCACTAATTTGAAAATTAGTTTTTCATTACTTTATTATGTAAAGATTAATTAATACTTGGAATAATAATTAATTCATTAGAAAAATATGCAATTTAAATGTGAAAATATGCATGTTTTCTTTTTAATGGGAAGTGCACAACCAGTAAGACAAAAGACTGCATTAATTGAAAAAGGAGTTAGAAGAAGCAATTTTGTGTCTTTAATCCAAAGTGATAAGTGACTTTACAGATAGAGCACATTCACTTTGGTGTAAGTTAATTAAGTGTTTCAGTTCTAGAAATGGTAGTACTGGGAATGGAAGCTACTATTATACTACGTGATGTGTTTCTATCTTCTTTTATCGTACTCTCTCTGTCTGTTCTCGCCAATCTCTGTTTTATACTCATTCTAAAGTAATGCACGTTAATCTATTTTATCTACCCAATATCCCCTCTAACTTCTTCCTTGCTATCTGATTTGAATTTTATCTCTCTCTTATTTACGGTAAGAGAAAAGGTTAATTCATTTTTTTTTTGTTTCACTTTTTTCTAATTGATCACCTTAAGTGAAAACTTTAATAAACTGTATGCTGGTAAACTTTGGAAAAAATATTCATAACTTTCTGCACTCCTTGGGTCAGTAGTATTGCTTACCAGGTATTTAGAGGCGTTTAACCATGTCCGTTTAATTAAGAGGAAGTACTACAAACTATGACGATGCAAATATTTTCAATTTCTTACTTTAATGGGTTTGCCATTTTTTTTCTGATTAAATAATTTATTCTTTAGAGTAATATAGTGGGGCAAGGTGAAAAGTTTTCGACCTAGACCAATTGCTGTATTGTTATGTTGGCATACTTGTTGCAAAAGTAAATACTAAATATGAATTTAATCAGACAAATAGTTGTTTTATACGACTGTTTAAATTAAGCGTGTTGTTTGTTTTAGATAAAATGAATAAACTTGGATACCGTTCCGTCATAAAATGATTCGTTTCGGATGGTTTATCGCCAACAGAATTTCATCCAAAGCTGGTGACAGTGTATAAGGAGTCTGCATCTTCACAGCCGAAAAAAAATTGGGTAGCTGATTTTAAACGTGATCGTACATCGATTGAAGATGATCCACCTGATGGACGGCCAAAAACTGCAAATACTGAAGAAAATATCGAGAAGATACACAATATAGTTCTAAACGATCGACGATTAAAGGTGTATGAGATAGCTATGGCTGAACGCATCTCAGTAGAATAGTTACGGCACATTTTACACGAAGAACTCAGTATAGGAAAGCTGACCGGCAAAATGTGTGCCGGTATTTCTTATTTTAAATGCTGGTCACAAACGAATGAGAAATCGAGTTTCTCAGCAATGTTTGTGCCGTTTTAAGAAGAATCCAACCGATTTTCTGTGCCTATTTGTCACGATGGTTGAAACGTGGGTTCTCTACTTTACACTTTTGAGTCAAAACAACAGACCAAACAGTGGGTACAAACCGGTTGCTCTGCACTGAAGAAGCAAACTCGGTCTCATCGGTTGGAAAGTTTATGGCTAGTGTATTTTGGGATTCCAAAGGGATTCTTTAATTGACTACCTGGCCAAAGGGTCAGACAATTAATGGGGAATACTATGCATATCTTCTTGACCAGCTAGATGAAAAAAGACCCTAGTTTGCAAAAGAAAAAAAAAATCGTCTTTCAATAGGACAATGCACCCGCCCACAAAAGCGCTTTGGCACTGGGAAAATTGAGGGATTTGAAATATGAATTATTGGAACATCCTTCCTATTCACCAGATTTGGCTCCCTCTGACTTTCATCAAATTTTAAACCTTAAGAAATTTGTAGCTGGAAAATGTTTTGGGTCAAATGAAGTGGTTATTAAATATTACATAATCACTAAGGGTTTAGGAAGGGAAGGTCGACAACAGATCATATATTCACCATGCAGACAGTGCTTGAAAAATTCTACGAAAACAATTTAGACCTCCACCAGTTATATGTGGATTTTAAAATGGCTTACGACACTGTATCGCGCGTTAGGTGCTTGCTGAACCTTAATGTCCCTGCGAAGGTGATTAGATTGATTAATATGACGCTGACAGGCACTGTATCCAAGGTAGTAGTGCAGAATAATTTATCCCACGAGTTTCCCGTAAACGTGGGACTAAGACAAGGAGATCCAATGTCACCGCTTCTTTTTAATTTGGTGTTGGAAGTGGCGATAAGAAATACGTTGTCACTATTAATACATACAATCGCCTAGTGCAGTGTCTCGCCTATGCGGATGACATAGCACTTATAGCTCGGTCCGCAGCATCACTAAAATCATCCTTTATGGAACTAGAGGAAAACGCTGCAGAGAAAGGACTGATTGCCAACGCTCAAAAAACCAAGTATATGGTGACTACGAGAAGAGCCAGGCAATTTAGAGAGCTACAAGTTGGGCAACACCGTTTCGAAGGAGTGAGGGAATTTAAATATTTGGGAGCTACCCTTACATCCAAGAACGAGGTGAGCCACGATGTTAGGAGCAGAATAGCAGTTGGGAATAGATGCCTGGGCATGCTAAGACAAACGCTCCGGAACAAAAACTTGTCCAGGCAGGCCAAAGCGGTCATTTATAAGACGATTACTAGACCGGTTGTTATGTATGGCTCGGAGACGTGGGCGCTGACGGTGGCGGATGAAAATAGGCTAAATTGCTGGGAAAGGAAGGTCCTTAGAACTATCTACGGACCTGTAGTTGATAATGGAGCCTTCAGATGTAGAAGGAACACCGAGCTCAAGGAGCTTTATGAGGATGTAGACCTGGTGACCGCTATTAAAGTCGGAAGACTGAGATGGCTGGGGCACCTAGAAAGAATGGATCGGGGTAGAAGCCCACGCAAAGCTTTTGAAGGACATCCTGGGGGGAAAAGACCACGGGGTAGACCGCGACTCCGTTGGCTACAAGATGTGGAGGATGACCTCCAAAAAATGCAGGTTCGCCAATGGAGAAGAAAGGCAGTAGATCGAGAGGGCTGGTCTAATCTGCTTAAGGAGGCCAAGGTCCTACAAGGGCCGTAGTGCCAAAGGAAGAAGAAGAAGAAGTGGTTATAGCAGCGGTAAATGGATATTTTGAAGACCTTCCAGAATCGTACTTCAGGGATGGAATGCAGTTATTTGAGAAACGTTGGACAAAGTATATTGGACTAAAGATAGTCTACATTGAGAAATAAATGAATTTTTAAAATAAAAAATACTCATTTTTACTACTAGATCAGGAACTTTTCACCTTGTCCACGTAAATGTACAGAAAAATTTAATCCTTACAAATTTTTTTTGCACGAATTTTACTAATCATTCCCTTAGACAACTAAGAAAACAGAAAAAAACTACTTTGGTTTATAGCCAATGGAGTGATAAAGTGGAAAAACTACTTGGGTTTTATCAGTTGATAGGATATGTTAGGGGAAGGATAGTGAAATAGCTAAGTACAACAGAAGTGTGTTGAAAGTTAGGGCAGCTTTCTTCTAATCTAAACGAGAACGAATATTGCCTATTTTTCTATAGACTTTTGTTTTGTTCATGGGAGGGACTCACCAACCAAGAAGAAAATGTAAAGAAAATTGTTTTCCATCCAAGCTTTATCTCTCCCGAATTGTATCTAAAAATAATACCATTAAGATTGATCGACTTTTCTTTCTGTTTTGTTATAAAATAATATTGCTGACATAAAGTTTTTATTATATCTACAATTTAGTCAGGCGATGTTATCATTCTAACATTCATTTAATTTAGAATCGAAATTCATTTAATTTAGTTAATTCAAAATTATAGTATTTTAGAATGAAATTGATAATTAAAAACAAACAAACAATAATATTAACCTTAACCTTATAATCTCCCGCACTTAGGTTGGCTTCAGAATGAAGTTCGAGGATTAAAAATGTAATATGTACATGTGCAGTATATGAACATATCGGACCTTCGGACATATCGAATATATCGAACATATCGGATATATAGGGACAGGTGTTGGTGTAGTGGTTATGAGCATGGACTTGTAACTTGGAGGTCCCCAGTTCGAGTCCAGCGAATAAGTGCTAAAATTTATATTAGTTTAAAAAATATTAATGGTAAAGTAGGTGTTTCCGCCCCCGTCTATGACACCTAATTTGGTAGTTGGACGTTAAGCTCGTCTGAAAAAATAGGCATTACATTACTTTACTTTACTTTATATATTATACTCGTATAATACTTATAATCAACAAACCAACAAGTATGAGTGTAACAGAAACATTGCGTTGAAGTGAACCCTCTATAGGAACTTGGTGAATTTGCTCTGATGATGGATGAAAATCTGAAACCGGTCAGAAACAAAAGGAATATGCATGCTACGACGGATAAAATACCAGATACCAAACTAAACTAAATTTTAATAATTCGATTTAAAAAAAAAAAAAAAAATGTTATCTTGAGTATCCTGAAGAACCAAATTTAATTTAGATTCAATATTGATCATTTCCGCATGAAGTATACTCTTTGAAAGAGGAACCTCATTCAGTGGCAATCAAGTCTGAAAGAAGAGAGTAGAAATAAAGAAAAAAGATAAAAAGAAAGGCACCAAAGACGTTTAATTTTCTTTCCAATATTCCTCACTGACAATACCACCCCCTGCCGTAGGTCTTTAAATTTCACTTTGCCCAACTGACTAATGATATTATTTTCAATGATCCAAAGCTTTTATCAATATTTATATTGGTTATTTATCCAACTTTTAGTGATGACTTAATTATTTTATTTTTCAAATCACTCAAATTTTAATTCATTACTTTTTAATGGTTTATTCTTTTAGTGAAAAGAATTAACTCAAATTAAGGCCTAATAGAAGCCTTAATCTTAGTCGCTATTACTGCAATTTCTTTTTCTTCGGCATCTCATCTGCGCAAAGGCCCACATCAACTCACGCACTTAGGCCAAATTAGACTCCTTACGCTTTCAGATTTGGCTCTCAAAATTAACTCGGTCTCATTAATGAATGTATATGCTGATGTCAAAGATTTCTCCAGTTCTAAAAGTTTTTTGTGGGCCAAACACATTTTTTTTGTCACTTGTACCATAATATTATGTAAATGTTTTTTAAGGTGGAGGTGTGCCCGCAAGGGGTATCTGTTGCATGCAGTTACTTGGGGAGTAGCGACCCCACGGGTTACCACAGCTCAGTATTCCATGCACTTCATCAGAATATTTACACAATACACTTAAACTACATAAACTCTACACTTTACAGACAAGGACAAACACAGTATACAAACTAGGGTCTCCGTCCCTAGTTAATTGGCGAAAGCCAAGGGAGAAGGAAGGGATTAGGTGAGTGGTAGCGCGCTGGAGTAGCAACGCGGAGGTTCCGGGTTCGAATCCAGCATGCTGCCCTTAGATTTTTTCTTCCTAGGAGCCTCTACAACTCACTGTCCAGTGATGGGCAGTGTTGTCTGTAGCTAGAAAACGCTGCTTAGTAGCCGGCTGTGCATTGGAGAAGGCTCCGGGGGGCACAATAGATCTTTCAGGTCACAGTGCAATAATCCCTACAAAAAATCTACATGGTGGAGGTGTTTTTTACCAAGTTATTGCCCCTGATTCCACTATCTACTTCTACTTTACACAAAAGATTTTTGAGTTTTTTAAACTTTTCTAGAAAATGGTGCAACGAGTTTCTTTAAATTTGGAATTGTTAAAAACTGCACTGATAATAACGTATCACTTTTAAATAAAAACATTGTTTCGAAAAAAACAAATTGATCAGTAAGATTTAACATTGAACTGCACAAGCTTCGTGGTTTTTTTGTTTTTGTTTTTTCCAAGGTGCACAACAGCTGAGGTCCTTTGCACCTACTGTAGTAATCCTTAATTCGCTCTAACCTAGCTTACCTCCTGTACTGGACTTTTTTAACAAATGTCATTACATTCTTTCTACATCTACATGTGACATTCATTCTTCATTCTTCACACTCATATATTCCAAGTACGCAATGGAGAGAGTACGCAACATTCCTCTACTCTTATTTTTCCTATGTATAGACTAAGTATATTATATATACACGATCCAACCATGCTTTTTTTCTCTACTAATGTTCAAAACGACCTAGACATATATAAGTTTAAATATTCTGGAATAACGATATTTGTTTTAACGATATTGCAAAATTTTATTCTCATTATCTAAATCATCTTTCAATACATCCATTATGCTGCTAGATATTCCTAGATTCGTTCAAGCTGCTTCATATTTCTTACATTCTACTAGAATATGTTTAACAGTCAATGGAGTGTTACAAACTTCACACATTGGTGGCTGCCTTTCTCCTAGAAACAGATAACCATGTGTTATCGCAGTCTGGCGAGTACTACTTCTTCTCGCCAACATTTCTTTGTTGAGGATTTAATACTTCTCAGTTTATTGGTGGATGGAATCGCCTTCCATTCTTTAATCCAGGTAGAGAAAATGTTTTTTTTTTTCACAGATTTCGTCCAGTCTGTCGACGAGTTGAATTGTTCTTTATTTGGTGATAAAGCAGCACTTTTCGCGGTTTTATCAGCGGCTTCGTTCTTTTCAATTCCAGCGTGCCCGGGAATCCAAATGAATGATACATTTTTACGCGCTACTTTACATAAATAAATGTTTTGATGTATGAACTGGACTAGAGGGTTTTTAGAGTCTGTCAGACATGGCATCCATCGCACTTCTGGAATCTGTACATATGATATACTTTCGCTCTCGGCTTTCTAATATATATACTAGTGTTTTATTGATGGCGTAGAGTTCTGCCGTGAGTTGTGGTGGTTGGTTCCGCAGAGCTGGTAAGCATCAGAGACATTTTCCGTGGTAGCCTGCTTCATTTTGTGTTCATCGACCGGTTTCGGGCGTTCGCCCATCTTCAGGATGCGATTTTCAGACAGTGTCACAACACAGACTTGCACAGAGCAAATTTAGTTTACACACTCCAAGAGCAATTCAGTTTACACACTCCACAGAGCAAATTCAGTTTATACACGGAGTGTGTAAACTGAATTTGCTCTGTGCAAGTCTGTGTTGTCACTGTTTGAAAAACGCAACCTGAAGATGGGCGAACGCCCGAAACCGGTCGATGACCACAGAATGAAGCAGGCTACCACGGAAAATGTCTCTGATCATATGAAACACTATCGGCCACAAACGCAGCCCCCACATTATCTCTCATTTTGGATCCGTCTGTAAATACTTGTGTGTATTCTTTATATTTATTAATGACTAGTTCTACAAATATTTGCCTATACATATAACTAGGGGTATTTTTTTTTCTGTATCTACTGAGGCTGTAATCTACTGCAGGTCTGTCTAGTTTCCATGGTTCAATCGCTTGTGACGGCGAGCCCAGCAACATTGGCGTAACTATATTGTTCTGCCGGTAGAAGTTTTGAAAATGTACGCCTACTGGCTTAGTGCTGCTGCTTCTGTTGCACAATTCCAGAATTGGAGGGAAGAAAATGGTTTTATGGGCGACATGATCTTGAAGGGATAACAATCTTATTGCGTAATTACAAATTAGGATATCCGTTCTTCTGTATAATGCAGATTCTCCACTTTCAGCAAAGAGGTTCACTAGAGGGTGGGTTTCGACAGTCCGCACAGAAATCTTTACAAGTATAACCCATGCCACATTTTCTTTATGGCCAGCCCATTTAAATATTGCAAACGTTGCAATTTTAAAGAATATGTGTTAATTAAATTGTATTTAGAAAGTCGGGTGAGTGTTTTCCAATCGGATATTTTTGTCTACTAGGGCTTACAAATAATGAAATCATAACGGTTTAACTTATAACTTTAAGTGTACAGAGAACTGCAAATGGTTAAATGTAATTCATTTATTATCATAAACAGAGTGTTTTTCGTTAAAGGTGGTAAATTTCCTAGGTGGGCGCTTTTTAAAAGTTTTGTTTCCTTTTTTGTGTTCGTTGAAGTTTTGTTTCCTTATTGATCTCTTTGAGACAAATCTCCGAACAGTAGCGATCGGAGAACGCAGTAGGTAAGATCTGGCTCAGGTCAATAGGATTATAACACCTCCATCTCAAGGTCCAAGATAAAGAAACAATAGTATCTTCAGGGAAGGATGAGAAAAGTGGAATTTAGTTTTGATAGGTTCTGTTTTGAAGAATATGAAGCTTCAGACATTTCAAAGATGGTATATTGCGGAATAAAGTTTGGTTCCATCGGAGAAGATGTACGTTGAAGAAGGAAAGAATTAGACGATGCTGCGGCGGCCTGACTACAACTTATGAAGGTAGAGTGATTTTGCGGAATAAGTATACAATGTTGTTGTACAAGACAGTACTGCAGTCTTCTTGATCTCAGCAAGTGCTGAAACAGCACGCGAGTAATTTAGTAATCCACAATTAGATGAGAAGTCCAGAAACAACGGCTGAAACGTCCAGAACTTGATGATGGACCATATCCTTAGAGCAATGAGATGGGAAAAAATAATAAAGGGATTTGATGTTTTACTTATTTCGAAAGTCATCAAATAGACCGGACTCTTTAGTTCTAAAACCCATCATTTTTTTTTTCTGAAGGGGAGCCAATGCACTGCGACCTTACGATATATTGTGCTGTGGCCCCCTGACAGCGCTCGCCTAGCGGTTACGCTGCCCCGAACAAAAAGACAAATTGCCGCCCCTTAAGAATAGATATATTTTTTTTTTTAAGCAAGTCTATGCATGTTCAAACACAAGCTGAATCAGCGGTCTGTTCGCGTGCTAATGCTATTCTGTTCAAAGAAGTGTCTGCTTGTTCAAAGAAGTTCAAGCATCATCCTTTACAAATTCTGCGTTGATTTTTTAATAATAGTGTAAATATTTTTAGCTTGTAGACATAAGCAATATAAATGTAAATATAGTACGCGCTGTAAATTTTTAATGAAGGAAAAAATCGATATGTAAAACTTTCTGTTAGCTGAGCATTTAACATCCACAATTTTCTCACACTTACAGCCAAATTGGCACCCCGGACAAATGTCCGGGTTGCTCGCCCCTAGAGTGGGCGCTACTCCTGGATGTCGCAGGCTGCCCACAGCACTCAAGCAGATGTCCCAGACGAACATCCTTTGTACAGAACCTCCATCAGGTTAAGTTCCCTAAGGAATCCTAATAACCTGACGGGTTCTAGGGAGGATATATCCCCCTCCTCCACCTGGTAACTACCCAGGTTCTTAAATCTTCTCTGGGTGGCTGGCAGTCTCGCAGTATGTTAAGAGATGTAATGGAGTTTCCTCCAACTCCTCACAGAATCTGTAGGTGCTGTCAATTTCCAAACCCAGCTTCGTCAGGTGTCCCCCTGAGTCGACAATGCTCCATAAGGTAACCTGTAAGAATGCGGAGTTTGATCTTACTCAGGCCGATGCATGCCTCCAAACCCATCAGAGAAATTTACTTATGGGAATCTAGCAAGCATAATAACGTAAAACTGGAACGAGCGGAGACATTGGGAGAAATAAAAAGTTAATCTGCTGTTTCTCATTGGCCGCCTCTATTCTATTCCTGACAAATATAGCAAAAGAAAAAGTCGCTTTTTCTATTTTTTTTACTATTAAAGGAATTATGGCAAGTTTGGGTAACTGAGACTTAATTCATTCTTTAATTTAGTATTGGGTTACTACATATTTTGGGAACAATATAAATAACAAGAACCGATCTTTTTCAGCTTAATAAGTAAAGTTTAATATTGCTTCTTTGATTTACTGTTATCCTTTTTAATGTAACCTTATCTGAGTCTAATTTTATATTATGGTATATGTACCAGAAAATTTGATATATACTGTAAGTTTAAAGTCCAAAACTTTACTCCATCATTGCCTAAATAGAAGTTGTAATAATCTTGATAATAATAGTTGGAAACAATGTTATTTTTGATAAAGTTCTAAGTAAGAAGTTTGTACCTATTCTTTTCATAGAAAGTGAAAAATATCTCCTCATCTTTCTTTAGCGTTGAACAATAACACTAATTCTAATGATGTCGCAATGACGTTGAATATTTAAGTTATCCTACTGGAAGAGATTACAGAATTACATTTAAAGAATATTATATATCTCATTTATATAGTTAGGGTAGAGATTTATGTATCCATCTAAAAATAGAACATCATTAGAACATTTTCCATTATTTCTATGATTTTATCCGTCACAGTATGCTTCATTATTTCATTCAATCAAATTGATTAAAAAAATCTTACTCTGACGCTGGATTAAAAATCCGAAACCGGTCAGAACCAAAATTATAAAACATGCTAGACGGATAATGTTTAATAAATAATTAGCTAAATAATGTATTTTAATTTGACTTAATACACTTCCCTTCCAGTTTTCCCTAATACTAAGATAACACTCAGCACAGAAAGCTGGGAATTTTGCTAGGCTAGAGGAAATTTTTAATTTACAAGACCTCAAAACAATGGAAAAAAAACAAAGTTTTTTTTTCTCTTTTAACATTGAAAATGTTTAATAGGAGGTTATTTGATAAAAATCATGATGATATCTTCCCGAATGAGTGCCGAACATTTACGGAAACAGTCGAATCAGTTAATTACATTATTTTATTATTTTACTATATTACTTAAACATTTCCTTGAAGAGTTCTGATGAACTTGACAAGGCAGTACAAGCATTTACAACACTAATCCAAACAGCAATATATAAATCGCAGACGAGACACAATCATCAACACAAGCCACGAACAGCTACTTGCTTACCTCACCATATTAGACTATTGTTGCGCGAAAAGCGGACTCTAAGAAAGCAGTGGCAACGCACACGTCTACCATCACACAGGGCGCACTACAACCAAGTCACAAGACATCTTAACACTGAACTAAACGACCTAAATTCTAAAAGGCAAGACCAATACTTACAATCTCTTAGTACCAAAGACAGCTTATGGAGGACAACAAAACGCATTTTACACTACATACCTGTCACATCACCTTTAAGAAACGATAATGGAAAATGGACAACAACTGACGAAGAAAAAGCCTCACTTTTCTCCCACCACCTCCAACAAGTTTTCCAGCCTCATAACTATGCGGAAGAAGAGACTCACAATAGAACAAGAACTGAATTGTATGAACCACTCCAACTTTCACTTCCACCAAAACCTTTTACACCCGCAGAAGTACAACATGCTATTAAGAACTTGTCAAACAAGAAATCACCGGGATACGATCTCATTACTGCAGACATCCTTAAACTATTGCCAAAAAAAGCAATACTGTATCTCACGTTTCTATTTAATGCATCACTAAGGACTGTTTATTTCCCTCTCATCTGGAAATATTCCTCCTTAGTAACTATGATACCAAAACCTGGCAAATCTCCTACAGAGCCTACTTCCTACAGACCAATTAGTTTGCTTCCGATACTAGGAAAATTACTAGAAAAACTGCTCATAAAACGACTTACACACTATACAGACCGTATCATACCACAACATCAATTTGGCTTCAGACAACAGCACTCTACTATTCATCAAATACAAAGAGTCACAACACACATTGCTAACGCTCTCGAATCCAAACAGATATGTACAGGCATTTTTCTAGATGTTTCACAAGCCTTCGATAAAGTATGGCACCCAGGATTGCTTGTCAAACTAAAGAGAATTCTACCTTTCACTTATTACCTTTTGCTAAAATCTTATCTCGAGGACAGATTCTTCAGTGTTAGGGTAAAAACAGTTATCTCCGACATTCATCCCATTGAGGCTGGAGTCCCGCAGGGGAGTGTTCTGGGGCTATACAATATTTACACATACGACATACCTGAACATCCGAATCTTGTTACTGCGACCTATGCGGATGACACAGCACTACTTGTTACCAACACAGACATAATAACCAACAAATTAATATTGGAGCAGCATTTGACTAACTTGCATAACTGGAACATCACATGGAAAAGTAAACTCAATATAAACAAAACAAAAACAGTACATTTTACTCTAAAAAAGACGGAAGATATACCTGTGAAATATGATAACGAACCATTACCGTTAAGTAACTCGGTAAAATATTTAGGGATGCACTTGGACAAACGACTAACTTGGGCAACACATGTAAAAACTAAAAGACTTGAACTTAATTTACGTTTCAAACAGTTATATAGATTACTAAAGACAAAATCCACATTAAACATAAACAACAAACTCCTAATTTACAAGACTCTATTGAAACCAATTTGGACATACGGACTTCAGCTTTGGGGAGCGGCTAAACAGACACATTTGAAAAAAATTCAGACATTCCAATCTCGCACACTGCGGACTATACTTTCATCTCCTTTCTATGTTACAAACGAAACAATACATAAAGACACAAACACTGAAACAGTACAACAAGCAGCACATCGACTGTACACTAAGTATCATGTCAAACTGAACAGTCATACAAATCTTCTAATCAACAATTTACAAACAACTCTAGTTCCAGGAAGAAGACTAAAACGGAGATGGCCACAGGACTTGTTACATCCACCGTAGACAAACTTCATACTGACTGACAGACCTCACTGAACGACATTATGAACTAGCATAATTACATTCACATCCATACATTCATTTCACTTCACATTTCATTTATTCACTCCATAAACAAATCACTCCTACAGGGCCATCATTGGATGGGGTACCTGCACACGTTCTACACGTCAGTACATTATCATACAGACAACAGCATTACAGGCAAAACACATTTTGTGTTGGTACTGTATTACAATAAATACAAAAAACAAAAAAATAAATAAATAAA
The DNA here is from genome assembly GCA_011037195.1 of Triatoma infestans. NCBI lineage: Eukaryota > Metazoa > Arthropoda > Insecta > Hemiptera > Reduviidae > Triatoma > Triatoma infestans. Next base: position 10,299 of record JAAEAF010004539.1, on the reverse strand, counting down.
AAAAAAAACAAAAAAAAAAAAAAAAAAAAAAAAAAAAAAGTAGAATGTGTAATGTTATTGGTGCGATGTGTTTATAGTGGTAGTAGCTTGCGTAGCACGAGCGGTTTCCTAAAGGGGCTTGTAAGTATATATGTTTAAGAGAGAGAAGTATTAGAAATAAGTAAAAGATCACCACTGTTTTGAAATAAATATATTATTCTCTAAGTGAATTTAAATGCTTTACAGCATTCACAACTATATCTTAATAAATCTAGAATAAATGCTAATCTCTTTCACTGGCACTGAATTTAAGAGAGAGATTCCTGAAGCAAGTGTTCTGGCAGAATGTCTGTTTCAGACTGTTCTTGTTTGAAAACAAAATGCCGACTAATTGTTCGTTCAAATCTTCCCCTGTGAGAAGAATGGGTAGACAATGCTAACAAGGTTCATGAATGGCTAATCTGCACGAATAGAAGGCCCCCCCCCAAAAAAAAAAAGCTTCATGAACTCTTCCTGTAACTGTACTCTTCTACCTGGGTTACCCTTTTTTCCAACGAGCTTGCATTTTTCTTATAATTAATTTTCTTCAATTAAAATAGATATAATTTTTTGCATCCATCACACATGCATATTTCTTATATTCCTGATCGTTTTCGGATTTTCATCCACTGCCTGAGAAAAGTTTACCAAGTTCGTGTAAAGATGGATAAGGATAGTGAGATTTGGTAATTTTTTTAAAATAAAAAAAAAGAACTTAAATTTTTGCCAACATTTCGACAAATATATTGTCTTGAACAAGGCATAAAAATAAGAATTGTCAAAAAAAAAAAATCTGCAAAACATGACAACTTTAACTTATATTTTAAGAAAAATAAGTTAATGTCATGTTTTGAAGATTTTTTTAACATTTCTTATTTTTATGCCTTGATAAAGACAATATATTAGTTGAAACGTTGGCAAAAATTTAAGTTTTTTTTTTTATTTTTTAAAAAAGACCGAATCTCACTATCCATATCCTAAGATATTTCCTGTAAAGAGTTCACTTGAACGTAATTTTTCTGATACACTCAAACATATGTAGTGGAAGAACAAAATCGAAAAATAATAGTTTAAAGTTTCTGAATATTTTATAGTATCCAAAATTGTATTTTTGTTAATATTTTATAATATATTAGACTGTGAAATTATCTTCAAAAAGATTGTACTTTAGTGTCAGGTACTGTAAATTTGGATCATTAAACAAAGGCACAAATCCCGTTAGGGCAAACCTTTGTACAAGCTAATTTCCCCCTCTAGAGAGAGAGAGCAATTCCAAAGAATAGAGTCCAATATTAACTTTAAAAGAGAAAAGTGTAGACAGTCCAAACTCAGCCTTCAAACAGGACGCTTCAGGAATCGCCCTCTTCAAATCAGTGCCAGTTATAAGTTAAAACATAAGAGTTTAGCATTCAATCTAGATTAATTAATTGATTTATACTTAATCGCTGTGATATTATAAAGCTATTTAAATTCAGTCAGAAAATATATTTATTTTATAATCAGTGGTGCTTTATCTCAAACAAACACAAGCCCTTTTCGCTAAAACGCTACGCCACAAGCTACCTATGCACACATCAAACATCACCAATCACATTACACATACCACAAGTGTTGAGTGAAACGAAAACATTTTTTTCGTTTGACGTGAAAATCAGAAATTGATAGATTTATTCTGACGATGGATGAAAATCCGAAACCGGTCAGGAACAAATTAAATATGCATGCTACGACGAATAAAATACCAGATATATTTATGTAATTAATTTAATTTAACTAACAGATAATAATATAACCTTATTATCATTATTGAATGAAAAGTAATAATATTATTACATAACCCTGTTATCATTAATGTTTACATGATACATGCCGTAGGTTTACACAAAATAATATTGAAAAAGTATACATCATTATAATGGATCAGAATATAATATATTCTCTAAGTTATATGGTACACAGTCAAGTTTCGTTATAATAAGTATTGATTTCCTCCGCTTCTATTAAACAGTGAATATCATTTTGAGATAAAATGAAACGTGCTTCTCAGCACTTCTTTAAAAAAAAGCTTTAAAAAATATTCATGTGAGAAGTTGACGTTTTAAATATTTATATAATATTAGGCATATTAACAATGGTCTTTAACATTAAACAAAAAACAAATAAAATAAATTAAAATTAATACGATTCAAGTAAATAAATTACCTTTCTAGTCCAGGTGATGGTCGGCGCTGGATTACCAGACGCTTTACATTCTAACGTCACCCTAGATCCTTTCTTTACTTCTACCAGTCCACCAGCAGTGATTTGTAGAATCTTTGGCGGTACTTAAACAAAAAAAGAAATAAAATAAGATAAATATTTATACTTTGGTATTAAAACAATAACTGATTAACAAACTTTCTCCAATTTATTTATTTATTTATTTTTTTTTCTATAATACAATCATATAATATATATAGTAATGCAAATATTTTCTTTAGTACTTTTCAATTATTTTTTTCATTTGTTTTCCAAAGTATTGGCAAAAAATAAAAGAAATGACTTACGATGAAATTTTACAAACGGGAATAAAATTATGTAAAAGGGATTTGTGCTTTAAAGCTCATTAAAATGGAAAAAAAAAGATTTGTTGATTCGAAGAAAATATATATAATATAACCAGGAAATCTGTATTGAATGAAATGATATTCTTATTTCCTTTTTTTGTTGATAACATCCTTAAAAATTTGAGAGAAATATAATTGGTAACCACGTGGAAGAAGTTTCGTTTTAATTGAAGGCGAAACATGAAAGTCAATCAATCAATAGTTTAGACTTTTCTTAAAATGAACAAAAGAAACAAAATCTGGTTTGAAACACTCACACAACTTTCTCATACTCCAGTTATCAAAATTATAATTGATAAATTTTATATTTAATGGAATTCGTCGAAAATTAAAAAAAAACTGTTCAGTAAAAGCGCACATCCGGTTTACTAATTTTTTTTTTAACTTGGAATTTTAGCCATCAATTTGTTTCTAATTAATTTTGTTTGGATGATAGAATTGTATAATCAACTATGACAGCACTTTAGAGAAAAACATAACCCCACCCATCCACTAAAAGTGCCCTTAAATGAATTTTTCCCAAAGAAATGTTTTAAATGAAAATTGGAAATCTTTTATGTGTAGTTTATATAGGCTGTTCCAAGAAAATCGTCGGAGTCTTTAATGAGAAAATCGCGAAAAAGTGAACAAATCATTTACTAAAGTAGTAAAGTAAACGTACTTCCAGTCATCCAATTTTTGTCAAACTCGGAATTTCAATCACATATTTAATTCTAATTAATATTATTTAGATGATAGAATTGTATAGTAAACTGAAATAGCACTTCAAAAGAAAACCTAACCCCACCCCTCCCTAAAAATGCCCTTAAATGATTTTTCCCGGAGAAATGTTTCAAATAAAAGTTTTAAGCTCTTGTATGTCAGTTAATATATAATGTTTCAAGAAAATCATCGAGCCATTTTGAGAAAAAATCGCCAAAAAGTAAAAAAAAAAAAAAAAAAAAAAAAAGATGTAAATGGGTACTTTCGGTTGAGGAATTTTGACAGATGACCTACTATGGATCTCATGGTGATACCTAAACGGAATATCAAGTTTGAACCTTCTACGATTTTTCATTTTTGACCTATGCTGTTCACATACACACACTGGCCTTTGCTAAAAACCACTTTTTTGGACTCAGGAAACTTCAAAATGGATATTTCCGGTGAAAACTCGATATCGAAAATTTGACACGATTACAATACTTCCTCTTACTAGGGAGTAAAGAGAAAGTAAAAAATGGTGCAGACGCATTACGAATTTCTCTTACTTTATTCTTTATTGTCAATTTTCACAGATAAGAACACCATGAAGAAGATGAAGAACACCGTCAGTTCATACTTGGATCATGAGAAACTCTAAAGATTGATACTTAGAGCATCATTTGTTTCAAAAGCGTCAAAAGTGAGCTCTTTGACTTGGAAGCTATGGTCTGTATTAATAACTTTGTACTAATAGTACGCCAGTTATTTACTTGTGTAATGGAATCGTTTGATGTGTGATTCCTGATGTAGTAGATGTCTTGAAGAGGGCGGAAGTTAGTTGAGAGATTTTGGAAGTTAGTGCTCGAATTATTAAACGGAGTTTATAAAAATAAACTGTATTTGAACAATAATAAGAACGTTAGAAATGGTAACTAATAGTTATAAAATACTTAGGAATAAATAGAAGTTAAATAATTAATAAATTAGAAGGACTAAAATAACTGAACTAAAGTGCACATCTAAGAGAATGATAAGTTTGAATATAACTATGTATAGACGCGTAAACTGCCGCTCGTGTATACAGACGTGCTCGTTTGGTCGTAGATGATATGATGATCGTGTCATCGTATAAGATATAAGAATCCTCTCGTTGTATATGATAGAGTTTATATGTTGGTGTTGGCCACACTCACACCAAGACATCTGTCCTAGTGTGCGACCTTCGTAGTTTGCTGACCTTATTTAGGTCAGTGGCCAACCTTTTCGGTGCTTGCTTTTGATGTACAGTATTGATGAAAAGGCTTTGTTGTTTGTTTGGCCGCGGCTGTCTTGAAGCCGGCGGCCAACTAGGTCGCTGATTATAAATTGTTCTTTTATTACTGCCATCCTTTGTTAAGATACCAGCTGGCTGGAACCACTTTGACATTGGTATGACCTTCCATGTCATTACACTTGCAACCATACTTAAACTATTTAATCAAATCAAATATAATAAAGTTACAAAATTCATAAAGCTTTTTGTGCGACTTTCAAGAAAATTTCGCATATTATCTTTTGTAATATATAAAAGGGGAGGGGGGAAATTAATCACAAATATTAATAAAACATAAATTTCACAATAGTGCGTCTTCCTAAAGTTTGTACGTTTAATATTTAGAACAAACCAAAAAAAAAATCATACAGTTTTCTTTATTATTGTTAAATAATAAATCAATGCCACTTTTTCCTGAATGTATTGTGAAAAATGGCCTAACCAAAAATAGTACATAAATCGTGAGCAACCTCAGTGGCAAAGAATGGGATATCGATAGTCAATATTTTATTGGTAGGTAAAGGGATAGTAAATGTAAAGCTTCCTAGTTGTTCCACTAGTAATTGGAGGTTAGTCGTAGTGGCAGGGGGTTAAGAATAGAGAAAAAAATAAATATAACGAAACGAAAGTTCCTCTTCATTATTTTTATTGTAGATTAGCAAAAGGTTTAGACACAATCCCCATGGGAACTTATGTTAATAAGATATGAAGAATGGGGAAACGTTACCTATGGCAATAAATCATCCAATGAAAAAAAGAAGAGAATCATAATGTAGGAAAAACAGGAATTGGAGTGAAAAAAGTGGAAATTGCAGGTATACAAATATGTATAAGCTAGCTGAAAGAAAGAAAGTTTTGAAGTGGATACAGGACCTTGTTAGCCAAGGCAGCTAGAGGTCCGCAGGGGATAAGTTACTTTCTACTGCCCTAAAGGCCATTATTCTAATCGTTCTGTGCTAGGCTGTTGGTGCTGGGTACTTTGTTCGTTATACCCTTGTTGTATATATGTAAAGGTCAGCAGATCGCAATTTTACCACATACCTGCATAATCTACAACAGGCCAACCCAACTTATTGTGCCAAATCATTTATTTATGCCACATTTCTGACAACCAGTAATCTTTAGTGATTCCATGAAATTACCTCAATTTATTGCCTCCTATCTATAGGAGAATTTATAATCAATGGTGTGATCCGGTTGGGAAAAACTTGGACGACCGATAAACAGGAATACGTTCGAAAGAGAATTTTACCGATTTAAAGTTGATATAGCAAATCGAAAATGTTACACGGGTTTGTTTAACCCACACAAAGTGCAAGAGCCTTCGTTATAAAGGGGGAGCCGTATTTGCTAGAGAATGTTGAGTGATGCTCTGATGATCTATGAAAAAGAGACGTGGATACATTGGTTCTATCATATTAAAAATTATTCTGCTCATATATGCGAATTCAGGTTACCCGTACTAATATGGTAGGACCATGAACTCGTCAGTAATTCGTTAATCCCAATATTGCTTGGGAGAACATGATCCTACGTATGAGAAACTGGCCTAATACAAATGTTAAAGAATGAAATATGTATAAATCTCTAAATGCATCAAGAACTCATTTTTAAATCGCCTAACGAATATGATAATCATAATTCACTCTCAAATAGTTATTACCTTTATATAAATTGTAATAATTGTTAAATTGCTAAATTGTATATCGAACTTGAATAAAGGAACGCCAGCTAGAAGAGCCTCAAAGACCTGATCCGGTTATGAGCCAAAATTTGGGGCTCCCGCGTATAAACACAAAAGAGTGTATTAATCTTCAATAGATATGGCTCCTAATTACTGTGTACAGTACAAAAATTAAATATTTTGTAACATTCAATTCAGTTGAAGATTTACTTGAACTGAATTACTGTTTCCTTTTAAAGAGTTCCATTTAAGAATTTCCTATTTTAAAGAGTTAAAGAATCCTCATGCGTTGGTTTAGTGGCTAACGCACTCACCTTTCGTGCGAGAATTCAGAGTTTGATTCCCGTGAGGGCAAAATTGGTGTTGACCCAGCATCGTGATAAAAAGTGGCAAGCTACAGTTAGTAGCGCCCTAGGTAGTGAAGGCCCGGAACTAATAGGCGTGGGAACTGCGGCATACTTACCACACGCCCCCCTATTCAAATCGCCGTCTGGTAAGCCTATGGGCTTTTGTGCCAAAGGATAAAGAGTTAAGGAGATTAAAGAGTTTCCATTTCTCCTTCTATAGTGACACATCACATACTGAAGGTGCAACCTCGCAAATAATATTAAAATGTAAATTTGAATAAAGTCGTTACCCGCGACTTTGCAGAACTGATTTTTGACTGTTTTGGAATTTTCTCAAAAACGGCTCCTACGATTATCTTTAACTTCTACATATTTACTTATTATTATTTTTTTTTTTTAGAGAATTTATTTTAAAAATTCAGGGGAATCTATGGGTTAGATTTCTAATGTTACAGACAATCACGCAAAGCAAATAGAAAAAAATTTGCTGTGAAATACACCATTTTCTCTTAATGCATTTATTACGATTCAAACTGGAGATCTTCAAATATATTTAAAGAATAGTTGACGTCACACATAAATGTAGCTGGTGGGGAACTAACAATGTAAGTTCCTGGAAATAAGGGAGTAGGGTAAAAAGACCGGTTCTGGCGCAAGGGCTACGGAGCCAAGTCTTTTTTGGGGGTTGCAAGAACGCCGCTGCCATCATCCAAATCAATGAGCTTAATTCAAAGATGACGTCATCAGATTAAATATTATCCAAATCGCGCCCCACCCCCACCCCCAGGCCAGACCTAAATTCAAAAGATAGCCCCCAACCTCCCACCCCAGGCCAGACCTAAATTCAAGAGAAAAAAAAAGATTTCTACATGACCTTGAATCGAACCAGCAAACCCAGCACTCACAGTCGGTTATCTAAACCAGTAGACCACCGATGCCACTCGGTCCTATGTAGAAAAAGATCTCGTCTATAAATTTATGTGCGTTGTACGAGCGCGTTCCAAGTTAGTTGTTTAGTTGTAGTAGTGTGTTTAAAAAAGTTTTTTTATTACTGCTTACACCTATTAATTATAGCACGTAGATTTCAACGGAAGAGAGAGAGGAAGTTAAGATGACGCAACATTTAAGCTGATAAGAAGGTTTTACATATATATCGCAGAGCAGCTCGCTATCATCCTATCTTCGACCTTGAGGTCAATCTAATGCGATAACTTAGCATTATTTTTTTTTTAATTGAATTTCAGTCGGTCAGAAGACCGCACAACCGCTGTTATGACTCACTCGAGACATATATAGATAAAAACAGTTGGTTAGAAGATATTGCATAATTGTAGATGTCCTTGGTCTTATCAGCATATACTGTTTAATCACACCAAACCATTATGATACTGGGTGTTAACATTATACCTATTAAAAAATGCATACCAGCTAATAAATATTTTTTGAGGAGTTAGAATAAAAACTCATTTATATAATTGTTTTACAAATTTTTTATTATCAATTTGTTACAATGACATGTTTATGGTATAATACATTGAATAATTAATAAAACTCATTTATTTAATTTTTTATGTTATAATACACTGTTTTGATCAATTAATACCAAAATATTTATAATGTATCATAAAAAACATAAAATTAATTTTTTGGTCTAATATGTTTACGCAAACGTTAATCTGCATCAATATCCTGCACTAAAATGTCCCGGTGTCCATAGGCCAACGAGTTTATTCCATCAGGCAGGATGAACCGTTTATTATCTGAGGCTGAAAGGCTTCGTTTATTAATTAAGGTGGAGTAGACTTTATGCCCTACCGACCGAATCGATTTCATTATGCTTAACATCGAGACATCGTTGAATAGGACGGATTTATAATCGGCAAATCCAAGTTTCTTAAGCGTAGATCTTTGCACGCCTTTTGCACGCTTCTTTATATCCCCATCCACATCAATAGCATACATCTTCGGACGCAACCACTTCGGTAATTATGCGCCCATCCACTTCATCCTTAAATTTCCCCAATACCTTTTTATTTTTAATTGAGAAATTCGGATGGCTTGGATGATATCCTGACGTGTCAAAATGATCTTCCATTTCCAGCATATCCTTAAAAATGTCATCTGTGCTGATACGGTACAATAGGGAGTCCGTATCCGTATATATTAAACGAAGCCGTTCTGGTCCATATTTTTGCAGCATAATGGAGTAATGAAATTTGAAAATTATATCCTTCGAGATCTCCAAAATAGAAAAGCCCACGTACGGAACTTTGTTAAAGTATATCCTCGTTTTGGCCATCCTAACACCAACCAAATTCTCATCATATATTTTAGCATCGAGGAATGTTGCTTTTGCAATTAATTTCATTAATATGCTATCATTAGTGACAAGCTCAAAGTTCATCCCTTTGCGTACATTCTCCATAGTCTTCCCAAAGTTTGCATTATTATATAATTTGTACTGATTCTTCTCAAAATCGTTGGTTGCACGAGTCCTCATATCCGTGTTTAATTTGATGTAAGGAAGAAGCCATGGTGATTGCTTAAATCGAAGGGCTCTACGAACCCGCACCAGCTGCAGCCCATAATCGCGGGCCTGTTTAAGAGCAATGTAGTGAACCACGTATCTCTCCCGCTTGCCAAGATGAGGAATCAATTTTTTAATATTTCCCTCACTGTTAGGAGGCGCCATTGTTTCTGCAAGAAACGGGAGGTCGTTGTGAAGCGGATGAAGATGTTCTGGATATTCCAGATCCACTTCTAATATATATCCAAAGTCGGAATCATCAGGGATGTCTTGAACTTGAATCTCTTCCGGCTGTTCCCCCCATTCAAAGCCTCCATAAGGTAAAAACCTACTCTGTGCATCACCATATAAATTGTTTGCATCGTAATACATGATGAATACTGACTCTTGCGTTGGATCATAGGTTTGCATGTATTTATTATTGGCCTTGCAATACCGTAGGGAAGCCTGGCAGAGACCTCCTCTTATGCCACGTTCGACCATTAGAATCATTTCATAATCAAGCAGAAGTTCCAATTTAATGCCTGTTAACCTCAACATAGCATCCCACGCCATACCGGGAGCAGTGAAATAATGCGCAGGATCGATTTTATGAGTACTCATTGTCACACGTCTAAAGTTTTCAAAGACATCAGCCAGCAACAAAACATCAGTCTTTAAATAGATATCACTATATTCTCCCAACGTTGTACAATGAAACTCGTTCCCCACCTTCACTGCATGGTTATAATCCTCTTCGCCAATATGGCTGTCCGTCAAGGCGTTGTAGAATGCAACCTTAGGTGGTAAATTTTCTTCATCCAATTTCTGCCAGGAACTCACATAGTCGTACGGGAAAACGCCTGTTCTTAATACAAGGGGCAGCTGCGTTTCAGTGAAATATTTCGCAGTTTCCATGAAAGAAGATTTTGGTAAGTAATTAACTAGTTGAGCCAGACTCTCTGCCATGAATCTGAATGAATCCAAGAAGCGAAATTGAATACCATTAATGTACTTTGCAAATGAAAGAAACTTCTCTTCAGTATGAGGTATTACATTAACTCTGCCTGGAAGTTTCCCCAATTCTTTAATAATAAAATGCGAATCGTACCCGCTGAGATTGTGAATGAATACTGGAACAT
>JAAEAF010004538.1:0-16834 GCA_011037195.1 Triatoma infestans | reverse complement strand
CCCTGAGGTACGCCTGCACAGGTTGTATGCAAATCAGACACTTCAACCCGCACCTCACCCTGAAGCAGGCCGTGATAAAATGGAGTGGGAAAAACTGTTTTAATTTGTATAGTAGTCCTGGGTTCCAAAATCTGTCGGAAGCCTGAGCTACGTTTAAGTAACATTTGTCACCCAAGTTGTTGTGGTGGTTGGTTCCGCACAGTATCAGAGACATTTTCCGTGGTAGTCTGCTTCATTTTGTGGCTACCACAGAAAATGTCTCTGATTTGTCACCCAAGTTTATCTTTGACATTTTTGTAATAATTTGTGCTTATTCCCTTTTTTGATGAATTCATAATACTTGTGTTAGTTATAGAACTAAAATGTTTTTTTGGGGAGGAAGAAGTACCACCTAAGTGAACAGAATTAAGTCTGTTGCAAACTTCCACATGTATCGATAAATATACACTTGAGGGAAATAGAAATGTAATGTATCTTCATGCCGCGTATATTTTTTCCGTTCGTGGGAGTAAATGCGGAAATATGTTATAACAAATCAATTATTAAACTAGAATCTAAATCAATATTTTGTACGCATTAATTATTACTTTCTCTTACTCCTAGTAAGAGGAAGTATTGTAATCGTGTCAAATTTTCGATATCGAGTTTTCACCGGGAATATCCGTTTTGAGGTCCCCTGAGTCCAAAAAAGTGGTTTTTAGCGAATGGTTTGTGTGTGTGTGTGTGTATGTATGTGAACAGCATAGCTCAAAAACGAAAAATCGTAGAAAGTTCAAACTTGATATTACGTTTAGGTATCACCATGGGATCTGACGGTGCGTTATGTGTCAATATTCCTCAACCGAAAAAATACCACTTTACCAATTTTTTTATTTAACTTGTTTTGCATTTTTCTCAAAGATGCTATGGAGATTTTCTTCAAAACTTGATATATCAACTTTTCATACAAAGAGCGACAACGTTTCTTGAAACCTTTTCCCGGAAAATTCATTTAATGCAGTTCTGGGAGGGGTGGAGTTAGGTTTCCATGTAAAGTGCTATTTCAGTTTATTAGATAATTCTGTCATCTAAATATGTTAATTAGAATTAAATATGTTGTTGAAATGCCGAGTTTGAAAAAAATTGGATAACCGGAAGTGCGTTTACTTTACCACTTCACAGAATGATTTTTTTTCCTTTTTCGCGATTTTTTCAAAAATGGCTTGGACGATTTTCTTGAAACATCTTATATAAACTAAGCATACAAAGATCTATAACTTTTATTTAAAACATTTCTCTGGGAAAATCATTTAAGGGGCCACTTGGGGAGTGGTGTGGGGGGTAGGTTTTTCTGCAAAGTGCATCATAGTATCATACAATTCTATATTAAAACCCAAAAAAAAAAAAAAAATTTAATATAGAAAAAAATAGATACCCGAAATTCCGAGTTTAGGAAATTATGGCTAAACACCGGAAGTGAATTTACAGTGTTCAGTTTCGACGGAATTTCATTAAATTGGTGCACCAACTATAAAATGTCTATTAAATTTGGAAATGGAGTTAAGAGAAAGTGTGAGTGTTTCACACCAGTTTTTTAAATAATTATATTGCTTGAAAATAGAAATCCTATACTTTAACATCAACTAATTTGTTTACTTTTCACTGACTGTGTGCTTGGTTTCGCTCGCTAACTTGAAGCTTTGGCTTTTTTATTTTATTTTTAAATTCCTATATAGTGTAGTAGATTGTTATGGTACTTCATAGGCAGTAGATACGTCTAATTACACAACCATCCAGTTATGAGTGAAGAGGTACTTATTTAGTTGGGGGACCTTAACTCTTATACTCTCTACTGCGCCCACACATTCATATATCGTTATAACAAAACAATTACCTACTCTTAAACTCCACTTATAACTCTACAAAATTATTTGATTCACATATGAGCACCATTAAAACAAAACAAAAAAAAAAAATTGCAGAAAGTACTTCAATAGAAAGTGCAGTCATATAAGCAGCCACATTGGTAGTGAGATATTGTGCATGTGTGCAGTGAAGCAATGAATATATGGTGCAAAACATAAAGACACGATGTGAAACACACTCACACAGTAAACAAGAGTAAAGCTTGGTATAAGTTTGTTTTTTCTTCTTTTTTTTTAAACACGCCAACAGATAGAGGTTGCGAGGCTCTAATTAGCACACTTCCTTATTAGCCCAGAGTAAGAGGGACTGTGCACCCGTGGAGAGGAAGCGAGCCGGCGAAAAGTGCTTCTTATTTAATACCTTTAGTAATGAATCTGTGAACTCTTGATCTTTTACAAATCAAAGCTGTTTCAAAACCAGTCTTTTTTTTCTCTCTCTCTCTCTCTCTCTCCTCATTTCCTCATTCCTAAGTACAATATTCTCTTCGTCTTGGAAACAGGGGAAAATATTCTTATTTGGAATACCCCAATTGGCATAGTGGCTTGTTAATAATTACAGCTGTTCATCTATAACAAACTTTCTTCCCCTCATGATTTTTTATCTCTCTTCTTTTTTTTCCTTTTATTTTATCACCTCACCTCGTTAATTAACTTGACGAAATTGATGATTATTATCGCAAATATTTCAAATAAATAAGCAAGATCAGTTAAGCATATTATTAAGAAAAAATGTGAATTCTACTTTTTGATAGATATTATTTCATAATATGTTTATGTAGAAACAATATTTTAAAATATTGGCAATCTTCATCCCAAGTAACTATAGATAAAATATTTCTAGTGACTGCCTTTATAATCGAAACGAATGGATGAATAATGTAAGAAACATGGATGAATTTTAGAGGAGAAGCTAATGAAATGAAATATTTTCGTAATAAATCCAAGGATTTCCATAAATTGATAGGTTTACTTGGGATGGATTTTGAGTCATATATATATAATGTATTTATTAAAAGACTAACATTCATCGAGATTCCACATCCTACTAGAAGAATTGCTACTAATTGACTATATTTTTTTTTCAGTAGAAGATTATTTCTTCCTTTGATGCTGGAAGAAATTATCCAAAACATGATGTTAACAAAAATAGTTCTTCATATGTGCAACAATGTACAACTTTTATGAACGATATATATTCCCCAAAAAAATCTCTGAAAAAATATATCTTATGAAAAAAAAATCTATGCCTATAACAACGACTAGAAGGATACCCTTTAAAACTTGCAATACTAACGCATAGATTATAAGCCTAGCACTTTTATTTGTAACATTTTTCAACAAAAAAAATTTTTTTTTTGATGGTTCTGAGGAATCTGTGAAAATGGATTCATAATAAATTTAAAAATAATTAAAGCAAACACAAAAATAAGAAACCTACATGGAATCTATCTCCTTCCTTATTCTTATTTATCCAACTAGGTCTTTGTCGATCGGATGCAGCATGGATTTTCGCAAAAATTTTGCATATAAATGTTCTTAAAATTTAGTTTAATTTATTCTAGTTGAGTATCAAACCATAAAGTTCTGAGAATTATCTTCGATGCTACACGGACGGTTCCAGGATGGATGGTAGGTCTGGGGCTACCGTCTATTTTGGGAAGGAAGACCATTTGGTGATGCCTCTTGGTGAGTGGACCACCGTTTTCCAGGCTGAGGTTTATGCAATTCTTTGCTGTATTTTGGATGAGAAAGTGCGTAACACTAATTTAAAAGGTGTTCGTATCTGTTCGGACAGCCAGGCTGCGTTGAAGGCGCTCATGTGTCTTCACTTCCAGATTGGTGTTGAAATGTTCTAAAAGACTGGAAAATCTTTCTTCATTGAAGGATGTGCTTCTGGTCTGGGTTCCAGGTCATATGGGAATCTTTGGGAATGAGGAGGTGGATAGGTTTGCCAAATTAGGCGCCTCTCTCCCTTTCATTGGTCCAGAGCCTGCTGTTAGTGTGTCTTCTGGCACATGTTTGTCAGGCTTCCAGACGTGGATGACCTCACAGCACTCATCCTTATAGACAGTGCGTTGTCGGCAGTCTAAGATGCTCATTGGGGGTCCGGGCGGAGCTTTGAGTAGCGGGATACGATGTCTTTCACGGACCTCTCTCAGGCATCTGGTTGGCTTCCTCACTGGGCATTGTGGTATAAGGAGACATCTCTATACAATGGGACTCATGCCTGACCCCTTTTGTAGAGTTTGTGAGACGGAGGAGGAAACACCCATGCATCTGATGACGGAGTGTTTGGGCTGTGAAGAGATTAGGTTTAGGATCTTCGGCCGGAATAGGATATGGTACGGGATCTTAAGCTATTTCCTTTTAAGATTTTGGTCTGATTTGTTCGGTCTGTGGTGAAACTTAGATGGGTAAAACCAGGGACTGGACTTTTGTTCCAGACCCAGTAGTTGTTAATCTTTAGGTGTAGCTATATGGGCCCAGGGAGGCTTTGGATAGCGTAGGGTTTTGCCCTCCCCTTCCTTGAATAAAATAATAATAAACCATAAAGTTTAAGAACCCATCAACTTTTTTATTTTTTTTTTTAACTAATTTTACTTTCTATTTACACTTGGTAAAAGGAATTTTTGTGATCATGTCCAAATTTCAAAATTGAATTTTGTTGGAAATATATGTTTGAGGTTCCCTCATTACGGTAAAATTGTTTTTAGCTAATGGTATGTATGTGTGTTTGTGTGAACAAAATATCTTACAAAACGTAAACATTGCCGGGAGCAAGCTCAAACTTGTCTGATGGATGCCAGAAATTATATCTATAAATATACATTGAAAAAAAAAGAAAGTTATTTGAAGGATATTCTAACATTCGCTGGCAAAAGGGTAAATCCAGGTAGAAGACCACCGTTAAGAAGAGTTCATAGAACTTAGTCACCTTTTTCTTTTTGCCCCTTCTCACAGGGAAGGATTTAAACTACAAAGAGAAGGCATTCTTTCAAGAGACAGTCTAAATTCTGCATTCAAACAGGAACAGTCTGAATTAGACATTCAATGAGAACATTTGTATCAGGAATCGTTCACTTAACTTCAGTGCCAGTTATATGAGTTTAACATTTAATCTAGCTGAATAAAATTGATTTACTAAGCATATTATTGTGAAATTGAAAAGTATTTAAGTTCCTTTAATGATAATATATTTAATTTAATCTATCAATGTTTTCTTATTTATTTCTTATTACTTCTCTTCTCTTTAAACATACATACACACAAGCCCTTTGCAAAACCGCTCGTGCTATTCGCTACTACAAACATACAAACAACATCACATCACATGAAATACATTTCACTTGGTATTCCGTTTAGATAATATCAGCGCAACATGAAGGTTTCGGTTGGAATCCATAAGCATAAGAAGAATAAGTGCCACTACTCTGAATTTTTGTTCAATTTTATCGGGTTTTTCTCGAAAAATAGCTCCAATTTTCTTCAAACTTTCTACACTATCTAAATAGTTATCAGTTTTATTTGAAACATTTTTCAGAACAAAATTTGTTTTTTTTTTGGTGGTTCTGAGGCATTTTGAGGCATTAAAATTCAAAAGTTTTTGTTCAGAATGATTGGCCTCTCTATAGTATAATCATTCTCCACCCGCCTCTGTTGGGTACGTAGGCATTTATTCCCCCTCCTATATATTTATATTAGGGCATATGAGAAAAATTGGAAATTTATAGAAAATTCGGCATTTTATATTTAACTTTATTAAGAGAAAGTCGTCTGAATATTTCATACCAGATTTTTTAATCTATTTTTTAAAAAAAATTCAACAAATGGAACTTGGCTGTTAACGGTTAAGTCAGATAAAAATCTTAACAGTTTCTAATGGACTATAATTTTGAAAATCTGGTTCCTTTCCCAGAATATGTAATTCGAAATGTGGGGATAGTAGTGAGTGATAGCAGAACAGTGAGGGTAGGGAACATTGCTTGTCTAGTTGCAGTGGTGGATGGTGAATTGTCTGGTGAGTTGAGCGCTGGAACGGGAGAGGTTGGGAGTGATAAAGTGGAAGGGTGGTAGGGATTGTATGTGCGGAGGTGCAGGGTTTGTATACTAGTAAAGGGGGTCAACTAATTAAACAATATGGCAATAAACATTAATTCAGAACAGAGCGTTGCATAATTCATGATCAATATGATAATGGGGTGTCGCAATCAATAATATGTTCGGTCATAGCGGGCCACCTATTTCCAACAACAGTTCGCTGTCGTACTCTATACAGCAAACTCTCTGCAGCTTTACTCTTGCTTGTATGGAAAGCTTGGTGTGAGTAAAAGCGTCCTGTTAGTATTGAGGAATAGTTCCAGGGCGGTATTATTGCGGTATATACCTCCCATGTAATACATATGTAATCAGTTAATTTGCAGCTATTGTATTCTCTGGTTTGTTTTTTAATTTTTATACTACAATGTGAGGAAGTATTGCGATCATGTCCGATTTTTGAAGATGGATTTTCAACGAAATTTTTGTAAAAAAAAAAAAACGGAAATTAAAACGGAAATCGTGAAAAGTTCAAATTTGACATTCTGCGAACATATCACGAAGGGATGCGGATTGAAGATTTCAATCATCACACATCGAAAATTGCAGAAAACTGAAAAATAAATTATTCAGTATAGACGGACTCGGAATTTCGCCACGTATTTCATTCCTATTACTTCTATGTAGATAATAGAATCGCACATTATATTGAAGTGACTCTTTAGAGGAAAGCCTTATGTCTTCCTTTCTCCAGAATCTTCCCAACAATGAATTTTCATGGAAAAATTGTTACAAATAAAAGTGAAAGACATCTGGGATTTAATCCGTTGCAGCATGCATTCTGATGTTCCTAATCGGTTTCTTTCGGATTTTTATCCATCGTTCAGAGTAAGGCTATCAAGTCCGTCTAGACAGTTGACTTGAACTTAATGTTTCTGTTACGCATTATACTTGTTGATGCGACAAGTCTAGGGCGTAACAGAAACATTGAGTTGAAGTCAACTCTTTACAAAAAGTTTTACTCTGACGATGTATGAAAATCCGAAACCGGTCAGGAACATCAGAAATATCCATACTACGAAGGATAAAGTCCCAGATGTTATCCAGCGTTGCGAGCTTATCCATATATTCAAAAGTGCTAGACTTGCATGTATATTGCTATATATTGCAATGTTATTGACTTACATGATATTGATATATATATTTTTTTTGGTTGAACGCTTTTAACCACAATACCAAATTTTAAATTTCTGCAATTTTCCGGTTTTGATTATGCTGACGTCACATACAAACACATTTACGCTTAAACATATATTTCCGGCGAAAACACTCTTTGAAAAATCTGACACGATTGCAATATTTCTTCCTAAAGCAATAGGAGAAAGAAAAATTATTAGATAAGATCAAACTTTAGAATTTTACTTTGTAAAAAACATGATTCCACTATTTTATAAATGTAAAAAAGAAGACACATTATTTGATTGAAACTTCCGTTTTCTATGCCTCTCTCACCTAACATCCTCATGTGATGGCTTCATTACATACTATCAATAGTTCCCTTCCAATTCGCTGGATAACGCTGTCGTCGTTTCTTCTGAGTTAGTCATATGTTTAGAGAACAAGCTTCACCGAACTTTCTCCCACCTCAGGATTTTCTCAGACTGCATTTTATGCCGTGATTACGAGTTGACATCAACAATCCTACATCACAACTTTTCCTCAAAAAATCTAGCTATATGCCTCTAACTACTTAATGGCGCCTGTTAATTTCATTTGTGCCACACACTTTTTTATTTTATGTTGTTTAATTATACTTTTTAATTCAATACACCCCTCTCTTCATTATTACCTTACAAATTAGTGAATTTTCAATTAGTTATAAAACGGCCAATTTCTCTTACAAAACAGAGAGTTAACTGGGAGACATTGAAGTTTTTATCTGATAATATGTATTACAATATTGTAGATTTTTACAAATAAATAAAAATAAATATTTATTATAAATAAATAAATTGGTGCATCGCCTCTTTTTGAAATGGAAACTTTATAAATTTAATATTTAGTGAATATATATAAAGTAGTTATCCAGTGAATGTTGGTAATTATTGATTGATAAATATAATCGATATGCTAATAAATACTTAGTGAAGTAAATAAAATATTTAATCAAAGAACATGAGAATGAAATGATAAAGTGAAAAGTGAAGGGTAATTATTAGTTAAAATATGGTCAGAAATGATATTTCAGTTTGATAAAACTATTAGTTTTCTTTAACTTTTTCCTTTTCCACCCATTCTACAACTGTAAATAATTTTCTAAAAACGTTTAGGTAATAATTATACTACTAGGTCAATAATAATTAATTTTTACTTATTTTGACCACAAGTTTTTGTTGTTTTTTTTCTACTAACTCTTAATTCATAATTCATTATAGTTAACCCTTTATAAATGTTTGTTTTATTGTTTAGGCTAAAATTTCGTAAGTTTACTTGGAAATATAATTTCCATTTATGTTTATTGGAAAATTTAGTCTAACTAAATTAACTTTTCTAAAACCATTTATATTTATAATCTTTATTTTTACTTTATTAAAATTGGATGGTATTCTGCTGCAAGTAGAGCACTCTATGAGCCAAAGGTGGAATGAATTCTGCTACAATTGCAGCGCTCTGTTATCGAAAGTGGGAGACTTAGAATTTATGAAAAATTAACTAGGCGGTTTTCATGCGTGTGTGAAGTTTTTGCAACTTTATTTTGATAACAAATTAAACGAAATTTCAAACGAATCTAGTTAAAAATTTTAAATTTTTTCAATGTTTTGTTCAATATTTTAAACTTATGTTTTCAATGTTGTGTGAATATGTAAAACATTTTTGTGTGTTGAATTCAAAGTTTCTACTGAAGGTAAAGTAAAGGTTGAAATTTCACAACAGACAAAGATTTCCGGCAAAATCCAACAGCCGCAAATGCGACTTTCCTGATTGTCCCCTCCCCCCAATATTTCGAAAGTTTCTCGAAAGCGGTTCCAACGCTTTTCTTTAAACTGCGTATAATATTGACTCACATTAATAAATATCAGTTTTATTTGAAATATATTCCTGCGAAAATTGATTTTTGATGGGTTCTGTGGGGGAGGGGAAACAGTAGCGTTATGCTTTCCTCTAAAGTACCACTTCAGTATAATATATGGTTTTACCACCTACATAATATTAATACATATTAGAAGCATTGATAGAAATTTGAAGAAAATAGGTCAAGTGGAAGACCAATTTTTACTTTCTCTTACTCCTTCTAGTAAGAGGAAATATTGTAATCGTGCATAATTTGTAGATACGAGTTTCTCCGACAATCAGCAGTTGGCAGGTTCTGAGTCCAAAAAAGTGTTTTAGAAAATGGTCTGTTTGTTTGTGTGTGTGCGCGCGTGTGTATGAATGTGAACAGCTAGTCAAAAATGAACAACTGAGAAAGTTGAAACTTGATATCCGGTTAGGTATCAGCATGGGATAGACAATACGTATCTTGAGGACCGAAGTGAGCGCCTATCAGAGACATTTCTATGGGGCCCTGCTTTCACTTTGGGTAATCGACGGTTTCGGGCGTTCGCCATTTCAGGATTGCGTTTGGTCAGACCGGGTGATAACCCAGGACTTGCACAGAGCAAATTCATGTTGATTACCACTCCAGGGTAGGCTACCACGGAAAATTGTCCTCTGATGCCTTCCAGTTTCTGATGGAACAACCATCAATACCACTTTAACTAGTTTTTTTTTTTTTTTTTTTCTCAAACATGGCTCCAACGATCTTCTTGATACTTTGTTACATTAATTACAAATACAAAGAGCTACAACTTTTATTTGAAACATTTTTCCGGAAAAATTCATTTAAGGGCACTTTTGGGGGAAGGGTGGTGTTACGGCTTCCTCTAAAGTGCTATTGTAGTTTATTAAACAATTCTGTCAACTAAATAATGTTAATTAGAATTAAATATGTTGTTGAAATTCCGAGTTTGAAAATAATCGGATGAGCGGAACTGCGTTTACTTTACCACTTTACTAAATGATTTTTTTCACTTTTCCGCCATTTTCTCAAAAATGGCTCCAACGATTTTCTTGAAACCTCATATTTAAACACAACATACACTGACATACAACTTTTTTTAAAAATATTTTTCTGGGAAAATTCATTTAAGGGCACTTTTAGGGGTGGAGGATAGGGGTTATGTTTTTTTAGGATTATGTTGATTATACAATTCTATCATCCAAACAAAATTAATTAGAAATAAATAGATGGCCAAAATTACGAGTTTCAAGAAAATTAGTAAACCACAAGTGCGCTTTTTTCTTCTTTTTTTTCAGTTTTCGACGAATTTCATTAAATTTGGTGCACAAACTATAAAATTTGTCAACTACAATTTATAGAACTGGAGTAAGAGAAAGTTGTGTGAGTGTTTCACACCAGATATTTTCGAATTAGTTTTTTGTGTTTTTAGGAAGTTTTTCGAAAAAGACTATTTATCACCTAAGATTCTCTCGCAGGACTCCTAAATCTAACTGATGTAATGACATGGCAAGGTCATAGCAATGTCAAACCTTCACAACACATAACAAAAGAAAGAATAATTTATAACTAGTGGCCTAGCCGGCCGCTGTCTTCAAGACAAGGCCGCGGCCCAACAAAGAAAATCAAGGATCAATACTTTCCATCAAAGCAAGCACCGATAAGCTGGCCACTGACCTAAATCGCTGGTCACCGAACTAACCAAGGTCGCACAAAGGACAGATGTCTTGGTGTGAGTGTTGCTAACACTCATATAAACTTCGTCCCGTTGGAAGAGGGGATGATTATACTTCAGTACGTCTTCAAGATCATTATACGAGCAGCAGTTCCGCGTCCCAATACAGTTTTTATTTATACTTATTTCCTTAGTTGTGCATCTTAGTTCATTTATTTTAATCATTCTAAATTATTAGTTATTTATCTCCTATTTATTTCTAAGTATTTCTTGTTAATAGTTACCATTACTCACGTTTAAATTATTGTACAAATACAGTCTATTTTTATAAATTCAGTGTTATAATTCGAGCACTAACTTCCAAAAATCTCTAAACTAACTTCCGCCCTCTTCAAGACATCTACTACATACCACAGGAATCACAATGAACGATTCCACTACACTGAATAGACTGGACTGGACAGGGACTCTAACTTTTGGCTGCCACAATAGACCCATACGGGCTGCGGTGGCGTAGAATCCAAGGATACAGTGAAAACACTATTTCACAAAATTTTAGTCTTGTAGCAGTAAAAATATATATATGGTTCCAAAGTGCTTGTTCAATATTAATTATTTTTTTAATAAGCATGATTACAATAAGAAATTTATCATTAATAAGTTAAATAAATCTATTTAGTTAAACAGATATTATTTATTGTCGTTCATATTTTACAGCTAGTACGCGTTGTTTTTTAAAGTTTGTAGAGAGTTGCCAGTCCGTAATTTTAACTGAGGATTAACGGATTGATAACACAACCACCACTACAACAATTAACGGATTGCATTAAGGTTCTATGAAAGTCTATGAATTTTTTCTTATTGGTGACAGAATGAGTGATAATTATATATTTTAGTTAATATTATGTTTAATTAACTACTAATTATTTACTATTGTTTTTAAATTTTACACTCTTGTCGCCTTTTATCATACAAATATAAAATATATTTATAATATAGTCTTGGAAAGTTCTCTAACCAAAACAAATAAAATTTAATTTTTTTTTTTTTGGTAAGAATAAATTTGCAAAATGAAGAGCACTGATTCATGGAACACAAAATGAATAAATAGTTCAGAAACTTTGTTCTGAAAGGCTCACAAGACTTTCTTTAAATTTCATTGCTAAAAAATTCCTCCAAATTGATAATTTTTGTTCAAACTTGGCATTTTATTTTTTACGACTCATGTATTGTTCCAGAAGTTTCTTTTATGAAACTTTAATTAATTGTTCTCTTGAAAGTCAGTCCCCCCTCCCACCACAGAAATGTATTACATTCAAATTTCTGAAAAACAAAAAATATTCCCAAATAAAAATGGAAGTGGTAAAGCAATATGAAGTCTACAGAAAAGGCTAATTGTTGGTAATTCGAGATGATCCGACGAATTGTACAAATTTTTATCAGTTTTTTGTTACTAATAGAATTGCAATTAAATTAACGCTGAGTTAGGCTTATTTATTTTTATTTTTTTCCAGATTAGCTTTTAAATCAACGACCCATCAGTTATCTGGCCAGGAGTGTTTGCAAGGTTATTTCTACTGTAAATATTACTGAAATTAAGACGTTGGTTAAATCCGATGGCCAGGTTTGAGAATATCTAACCATATTTTGTAAAAGATCAAGATTTATGTATGATACAGTAGATGTATATATTTTTTTTTTTATTACAGATACTCTCATTAGTGTTGAATTTACATTCTAGGCAGTGCGATGTCAGTCTATGCTAGGTAGCGTTAGAATGGACAAACGGTACCAGCTTGCGCTACTACAGCCACCTCACTGTATTTTTCTGACTAAATAGAACTGTTACTCTAGTACAGTTACAGTGGGGTCAGCTTTTCAAATCAATCAAATTTTACAAATCGAACAAATCGAAGCATTTTGTTGATGGGACACTTTACTCCTAAAAAACATTGAATAAAAAGCAAAATGTAATCATATAAATTAAAACCAGTAGGTAAATGCTGCAGATATAAAGGAGAAAGAAAATAATTGAAAACGTTCAAAAGCAAGAATTTATAAGTATAAATACAATTGTTTATAAAAAGTAAGAAGTTTGAGATTTTTTTCGATTTCATAGTTTTTTTTTATCGGTTACTTTAAAAGTTAAAAATTATTTATAGGGTAATCTATTTTTTTCATTAAATCTAATATAAAACATAATTGTAATTAGAAAGAAAATTTCTAATTACAAATATAAGTGACTTACTTGATTCCCCAGTGCTGCTCATGCTATTTAGAAGACTCTTTTCTTACAATGTTCGGCATACAAACAAGAGACTGCACCGTACGTCAATTCGACAAGTATGATTTTGTGACTATGCTTAAATTAAAACTCGATTGAAAAAAAGTTTAAACTTTGGGCAGGCAATCTGAAATGTTTACGCAGGTAACTAAGTGACCTGCTGCCGATAACTTTTCTAACCCACACGTCCAAAATGGTCACTACATAAAAGGAAAACAGTGAATTTTTAGTTTTAAAATGAGATAAATATGGAATATTATTATTATTATGGTATTATTAGTAATAGTGCTCGAAAGAGTAGGACTTAAGACAATTTGACTCTTATCCGCTCTCCCCCAAAAACCTTCCTAAGAAGCCTCTGCTATCAGTCTACCGATCTGGCTATAAGATCTTAAGATATAACTCCCTCAAGCATTCCCTTTCACAATTCTGACACACAGAATTTTATCCAATTTTATCCAATGCAGAGAAGTTACTTCAAGTCTCCCTGTCTTATACCTTCATAGATCCCTTAGCTGAAAGACAGCCTTCCGTGTCTCTCCACTGCTTCTCTAATTCTATATCGCTCCATTGTTTCATTTCCTTACAAAATTGCTTGATGATGGGTCCTGCTGGCCCAGAACAACAAAACGTAAAGAGTATCCCAACTAACTCAACTCGTTCCCTCTCTCATTGCTCTCTGAACTCGCATGTCCGGGTACCCAAAAAAACTCCATTCGGTTCCTCTGAGCGAGGCCATTAAGTTTTCTGCTGCATTAAAGTTAAGAAAAGTTGAGGACTAAAAGGAAGGAATATAACGAAATTTACAAATATATATATTTTTTTAACTTTATGAATGCCAGAACTAAACAGGCGATGGGAACCGTGACATGCAGATCATACACTCCGCCTTTTGTGTGCTGTCCAAGCACAGTTTTAATTGTATTTTTTTTGTTCGTGAAATGTATTTTTTTAATCCCGAAATTTTAACTGCCATCTTAATGAATTAGAACAATATATACCCAACTACAGTAGTTCTGGCATTCGTAACAACTCTGCGTCCAAACTTCAGTCTTAACATATTGGAATCTCCTTTGGGAATGGAATAGCCATCCATCATTCTCCTGGAGTCGTTCTTGAAGAAACTTAACGTAATATAGAAAATATGGGGTCTATGTTTTATAAATTTAACTTAAAAAAGATAAAAATATTTAAATAAAAATGTTAAGAAATAGGAAAATTATATAAGCGGGCACAGTTTAAATGGTGGTGATGTTACTGAGTGCGGAGGGGTCAATGTCTTCACAAATATTTGAGTAAGATGGTAGGAAATTTTAATTTTGAAAGAATTAATTGACACTGTTAATAAAGAGAGGGATAGAATGAAGATGAAGAAGAAGGGGTAAAAGTAATGTAAGCAAGAAGAGGGAAGAAGTGGTCGGTTCATACGGGGGGGGTGGGGCTTTGGTGCGGCAGTAGTGAAAGTTTTTGTTAAGTTTAGTTTGCTGTCTGGGTGGAGAGGGGTGAGGGCGTGAGACCAGTTTGGGGGGCAATCTAGCCCCTCTCAGGCCCGACACAACATTCAACAATACACTGTCCAAGTTGATTCTAGATTAATTAAACTGATATAATTGTGTTAATATTTCATTGTTATTCTTTAATTATGGAACTTTTTATCTAATTTTTTGTTTTTCATTATTATTATACCTTTATAGAAGAAAAACTGAAATTAGAATTATTATTGGAAATTTCTCTTTCATTTCTCTTTCTCACACTTTGATTTCTCTTTGTCTCTTGTTTCTCTCGCGCCACTGTTTTATATAGACAGCCACCAATCTTTTCTTTAAACTTTATTGAACCAAATCTACAACCATGTTTGATGTTATAATTTTTTTTTAATTTAAGGCGCATTAACATCTATAGTCTTTGGCGCCCGAAGCTATCTCAGTGCATTGCCGGCCTCCGAGCTGTGTTCTCTAGCTAGACAAAATCTAAGGGCAGCATAACTGGACTCGAAAACGCCACCTCCGTGAGGGAGTCCAGTGCGCTAACCACTGAGCTAATCTCTTCCCCTTTGATGAAAGAAAATTTCTGATTTTCTTTCCAACCAAAATCTTTACTGCATTTATTACAATTATAATTTATAAGTTTTTCTTTAACCTACAACTCTCACCTTAAACCTTTGCATTAGATTCTTAGTTACCCACAACATAAACTTAAGTAATACCGGACATTTTTACAAGTTGATTTTTAGGACAAAAGAGTTGCCTGAATATAAGTGCATTGTACACCACCAATTGCACATCTATCAATCCCCTGCCCAAAAAAATTGAAATAGCAGTTTACAGTTAAGCCTAACGTCACAGATCACTCAGAACTCCCAGAATAATTAAAAAAAAAAAATGTTACATACCAGGTGACATGAACAAGGTTGATGAGAAACATACTTCACTGTAATTTTTTTTTTTATAATAAAAATTTAAGGCCAAGCGGGGATTCGAACTCATATCCAGAAACATACCACCATTGGCGGTGCATATTTTGCTTGTTATTGTAATAGTAGTAGAAAATGACGAATGTTGATATTGCAATAATACATTATACTGATAATTACTCTTTCAATATTTATTTGAAGTAACTAATGACAATAAAAAAGTAAAAGAAAGAACAGAGTGACCAAACGAAAAGTGATAAAGTTGGTAGTGCACTCTGATGTAGCTAGTTAGAACTAGTGGTTGTTCTAAAGGTCGTTTCGGTTAGCTAGTTTGACTATCTTGATAAGAACCCTCTGTTCAGTAAAAAGGCTCTGATTAGAGAATTGAGTGATGAAAGTTTTATACTTTGTGAAAGCTGTTCGTCTGTGAGAGTTGTTTTTATAGTCTCCTTGACCATTAAACTGCTTGCGAACTGACGTTTTGATTTGTGATAAGTTTTCTGGGGAGGAACCATAATTTTTGGTTAGTCTTGATACCTAAAAAGTTGATAGCTAATTCTTCATACGGTGCAGCTACGCATGACAATGGTAGTAACACGCATTTGAGGTGTGTCAGAAGAAACAGCAGAGCTGGAGCGGTTGACACCGGCAACATGAAGTTTCCAATCCTTGCTATGGAGACTTTCCTCATCAAAGCAGTGTTTATTCTATTACAATTGTATTGCACAGAAGCATGCTGAACTTTTCCGCATCCATCCATCCAGCTTTAGAACATGTGTTGTTGAGGCGAAATCATTTAAACTATTATTTTTATAAATGCAATGCAGCCTATTTTGGCAAAATTATAGAAAAATAACGCTAGCGACACGTCTTATAATGGAAGATTAACCCTCATTATTGATTTGCTTAAGTTTAGATGGGGGAATTAGAATCGGGTTAATCTTGGACAGTGATGAAAGCCCCTACTTGGGGAATCATTCATAAATAGTGAGGATTGTGATTTTCAGATACCATATTATATTTTCAATGAAATTGATGGAAAGTAACATTATATTAAAATGAATCAAATTGAGTAGTTAAGTTGTTATAGAATTTCAAGGGTCAACTTTGGTTGTTTTTTTTGGACAACCTGGAAAAACTGTTCAATAGTGTTTGCTTGTTTGTTTCAATTTTCAGTATTAACTTAAAATGCAATAATTTCCATTACTATTAGAAACATGATAAAAGAAAATTAAGTAATATTGTAGAAATAAATTTTAGAAAAATAGAAATCTAATAAATATTTTAAATCATTTAAAAAAAAAAATAACAAATATTTCGATGTAATATACAAATGTATGTATTTTTTATAATATTTCTCAGTAATGTCACTTAAAAAGCGATAGCTTATTTAATATTTATAAATTAATATCAGGTAACACCCCTTCTTAACCTACACAATTTCCCACATCTATTATTTCAAAAT
>JAAEAF010004537.1:0-14193 GCA_011037195.1 Triatoma infestans | reverse complement strand
ACGTTAAAGGCTTCGTCAAGAATATGTTTTTAAATATATTTGACCAAATAGATGAACTTAAAACCGAGGGTTTCGTTGTAATTACATGTAACGGTTTAGCTATTGTTCACATACCAACAGGAAAACAATTTGCAGAATTTAAAACTAATGGAATTTCTACGTATAATGGTCACACAGTTGCAAAGATAGAGGATTTTAAGTTTTACTCAAACTTATGGAAAAATGGTGTAATGGAGGAGCAGCAATCTTGCCACATAAAGGATATGTATCAATTCAATACTATAAGAATGGGGGAAATAACAGTTAATGTTAAAATTGGACAGTGTGGACGATTGGAACAGTTGGAAGAAGGATCAGAAAAAGTTGTTAACGCCTTAAAACAAATAAAATATAGAAACAAAATTAGATATATCTTACAGTTCGAAAATTTGGATACATTGTATATATCGAATTACTGTTCGAAAAAGAAATACAAGATTTAAGAATAGATTTAAATTATAAGTTAAAAATAAAAATAGACAAACTTAAAACTACTCCTAGTAAGAACAAAGAAAGATCTGTCTTTTGTGTTTAATATTTTTTGTAAATAAAATATATGTAATCCAATAAAAATGTGATTAAATGTATTCCTGTGTGTGTTTTTTTTATATTTATTTTAGAACCTAATTATTAATAAAATAGTAATAACCTTAGCTGTCTGTGGTGTGGGATAGAAGTGACCTTGGAGTGGTAGTTGAAACTGGGTAGTTGAATAGCAACGCAACCCTCCAATTTTACCTATATGAAATAGAATTAACATTTTACAGTAACTAATAGCCATTACAAGAAAAAAAAAAAAATAATAATAATAAAATAAAATAAAATGGATGAAATGAGAAATATATTTACCTTGTTAGTCTGAAGGGAATACACCAAGTGATTAATGTAGTCCCTCAATCACATAAAATTTTTTATCCGTAACACCCACCCTCCAATTCAATGGCATGACGTCATTTAGTAGAATACAAATTTCCTCCCATTCTTATGCTAATGCGTAAGCCTGGGGTACTCTAGCCAGTGGGGCGGAGCCACTCTTTAAGTACCAGTTGTAATATAGAAAAAATAGAACATTGTAAGACACTAGAGCAAGTTATTACTTGTTCAGACAGGTCGATGTAAGTTAGAGACAGGTTAGTCATCTATTTATTTATGAAAAGTATATTGGAAATTACTAGCAAAATTGTTATTGCAAGCCACAATACGATAGTTTAAGTATGTTTTAGTACCTAATATGCTATGTACTTCTTTAATAGCGATTGTCTTATATGATTAATTCGTATTCAGTTGAAAGTAAAAGAAGAAAGTGCGTAATGTATTATCTTAACTGTGTTTTCTTGGTTATTTCACAAATTGATTTTTACTTCGATCATTTTTTTTTTTTTTTGCTGTGTATAGTGATTTTGCCTTAAGTATTTATATTTTTACCTAACCAAATCCCCAAGGCAATACATCTACCGCAATTAACACAATAATTTCTTTTTTAACATTTAAATAAATAGAAATATTTTTTTCTATTACGTTGCTCATATAAACCAGATATGACAGACTACTGTGGTATGTTAAATTAACAATCAGCATAACATGATATTTCTATAAAAAACAACAAACCTTTGTGAGAAACAAAGAACATACATGATCTCTCAGAAAAACATATTTAATGCTTGCAACATTCCCATTATGTTACTTGATTCCATGGAAAATTACTGATATTAATTCTGCGATGACTTTGAACGGAATAAAAAAAAAAAAAATTGTTGTAATAAATAGGTAAACGTATATGTATAACTATTGAATGTATGTATTGATTGGTCTAAATTGTCCAAAAATAAAAAATTAGAATTCGAACCTCCAGCTATTGCTACCATGCTATTTTTCCCCAAAAGATTATGTAATAGTTTGTTTTAGCCACGCATCTGGACACTTAATAGAGTTAATAAATAACATTTTTAATCATTGTTACAGTTGCCTTGTACTCTCCTTGATACAAGCAAATTTATGATTACTCGTTAAGTAATGGTATAATCTCCAGCTCGTCAAAAAACAAATAAACAAAAATTAAATTATTCTATCACCTTATTACGGTTACTTGAAATTTTAGGTAGACGAAAGCAACTCTGCAGCCTTGTTTCTTATCTATAAAAACCATCATATAGGTAAAATTGGAGGGTTGCGTTGCTATTCAACTACCCAGTTTCAACTACCACTCCAAGGTCACTTCTATCCCACACCACAGACAGCTAAGGTTATTACTATTTTATTAATAATTAGGTTCTAAAATAAATATAAAAAAAAACACACACAGGAATACATTTAATCACATTTTTATTGGATTACATATATTTTATTTACAAAAAATATTAAACACAAAAGACAGATCTTTCTTTGTTCTTACTAGGAGTAGTTTTAAGTTTGTCTATTTTTATTTTTAACTTATAATTTAAATCTATTCTTAAATCTTGTATTTCTTTTTCGAACCAGTAATTCGATATATACAGTGTATCCATATTTTCGAACTGTAGGATATATCTAATTTTGTTTCTATATTTTATTTGTTTTAAGGCGTTAACAACTTTTTCTGATCCTTCTTCCAACTGTTCCAATCGTCCACACTGTCCAATTTTAACATTAACTGTTATTTCCCCCATTCTTATAGTATTAAATTGATACATATCCTTTATGTGGCAAGATTGCTGCTCCTCCATTACACCATTTTTCCATAAGTTTGAGTAAAACTTGAAATCCTCTATCTTTGCAAATGTGTGACCATTATACGTAGAAATTCCATTAGTTTTAAATTCTGCAAATGGTTTTCCTGTTGGTATGTGAACAATAGCTAAACCGTTACATGTGATTACAACGAAACCCTCGGTTTTAAGTTCATCTATTTGGTCAAATATATTTTAAAACATATTCTTGACGAAGCCTTTAACGTAATACACATCTGTACACCCATCTATTTCTGCCAAAACACCAACATATGGATATTTTCCTTTATTATTTACAGTAAAAGCATAAATTTTATACATTCCACTCGTGGGCAGATTTTTCCATGGATTTTGTTTAAAGTAGTTTTTTAATTTCTCTTCCGTTTCCTTTATCTTCTCTTCCTTATCCAACAGAAACTTGTATTCCTCTTTAATACTAACCGTTTTCTCTAGATACTCAATTTTTCTCTTTTTCATTTCTATTTCGTCTAATTCCATCTTTCGTTTCTTTGCACTTAGCACATAAGCAGATGATAGAGGAGTTATTTCTTTAATTGGATGTGGAATAAGTTTACTATTTTTATTTGTTCTCTTCCTTAAGACTTGTGGTTGTACATTCTTTGTATCGACTAACCCCATATTAGCAAGTTTAATTTCTTCCGGTATGGTAGAAAACAGAGTTCTGGATTGAGAAAAGAATGTCTGTCCAGCTTTAATAAAACACTTTTGCACCTTTTCTTATTTTTGAAAGAATAAAAACAAAGTGTCTATTAATTATGATAACCCTTCATATAGGTAAAATTGGAGGGTTGCGTTGCTATTCAACTACCCAGTTTCAACTACCACTCCAAGGTCACTTCTATCCCACACCACAGACAGCTAAGGTTATTACTATTTTATTAATAATTAGGTTCTAAAATAAATATAAAAAAAACACACACAGGAATACTTTAATCACATTTTTATTGGATTACATATATTTTATTTACAAAAAATATTAAACACAAAAGACAGATCTTTCTTTGTTCTTACTAGGAGTAGTTTTAAGTTTGTCTATTTTTATTTTTAACTTATAATTTAAATTTATTCTTAAATCTTGTATTTCTTTTTCGAACCAGTAATTCGATATATACAATGTATCCAAATTTTCGAACTGTAGGATATATCTAATTTTGTTTCTATATTTTATTTGTTTTAAGGCGTTATCAACTTTTTCTGATCCTTCTTCCAACTGTTCCAATCGTCCACACTGTCCAATTTTAACATTAACTGTTATTTCCCCCATTCTTATAGTATTGAATTGATACATATCCTTTATGTGGCAAGATTGCTGCTCCTCCATTACACCATTTTTCCATAAGTTTGAGTAAAACTTAAAATCCTCTATCTTTGCAAATGTGTGACCATTATACGTAGAAATTCCATTAGTTTTAAATTCTGCAAATGGTTTTCCTGTTGGTATGTGAACAATGGCTAAACCGTTACATGTAATTACAACGAAACCCTCGGTTTTAAGTTCATCTATTTGGTCAATTATATTTAAAAACATATTCTTGACGAAGCCTTTAACGTAATACACATCTGTACACCCATCTATTTCTGCCAAAACTCCAACATATGGATATTTTCCTTTATTATTTACAGTGAAAGCATAAATTTTATACATTCCACTCGTGGGCAGATTTTTCCATGGATTTTGTTTAAAGTAATTTTTTAATTTCTCTTCCGTTTCCTTTATCTTCTCTTCCTTATCCAACAGAAACTTGTATTCCTCTTTAATACTAACAGTTTTCTCTAGATACTCAATTTTTCTCTTTTTCATTTCTATTTCGTCTAATTCCATCTTTCGTTTCTTTGCACTTAGCACATAAGCAGATGATAGAGGAGTTATTTCTTTAATTGGATGTGGCATAAGTTTACTATTTCTATTTGTTCTCTTTCTTAAGACTTGTGGTTGTACATTCTTTGTATCGACTAACCCCATATTAGCAAGTTTAATTTCTTCCGGTATGGTAGAAAACAGAGTTCTGGATTGAGAAAAGAATGTCTGTCCAGCTTTAATAAAACACTTTTGCACAATGTTTATGTTATTATTATCAATGTCACTTTCCCTAACTTCTATGTAATTAACAGGTAAATAATTAAAACTACATGCGGAAAGAACATAGTTTATCATTTTTTCTCGATGTTCTTGATTTTCTGTTAGTCTAATTTGTAAGCCAGTCAACTTTCTAGTATGCCGATTTCCCCAGTAAACATATTGCAAAACATTATTAAAAACAAGACAACAGCTGTTCTGTAAACAATCTGTTAATTTAGTCCACATAGTAGCAATAGGTACAGAGTATAGTGGGGCATTCTGTAAATAGTGTTTGTTGTTGTCTAATACCATTAAACAGTCCCCCAAAGGATCGACTATATCGCCTGCTTTGTGGTTATATATTGTCACTTCTAATCTTGTAATCCCATGCTCTTTGGCCAAAGAAGACGAAAAAGTTTCTTTTAGACGTGCGTCTGGGCAGTTGATAAAGTCGACGAGGTGGGTCCCTATTGCCTTATTTACCCCTGGACTAGTCATTTGGCAAACAAATTTGTTATATATTTTAACTCTGGAATTTGAGCTCATCCATGTTAAACAGTCGATTCCCACAGTATTATCGTTGTCCACAATAACATAGCTGTTCTCATCGTACTCTCCTTGGTAGCAAAAGTTATAATTACTTTTAGGAAATGACACATTTCCTTCTTGTTAAAAACACCTGCAAAATCTTGAGTAATATCCAAATCTAAAAGATAAAAGTCATCTATTTGTAGTTGTTTCAATATATCCGGAAGTCCGTTTAATAATGCTTCCACATTAACATCTGCCAGTTCAACTTTGTATGGAACAGCCACAGGATTCTTATATTTTTTATCAATATTTTCCATTTTTTCGTGTCCAATTAGATTTATAATTTCTTGAGTTCTTGTATTTTTGTTCCGTAGGCAAAACGGCAGCTTTGCTTTAACTCCATGTCTTGCAGAAACAAATTTAGAAAATTTACCGCGTAAATAACTGTTAAACGCGCCACACATTTCTTTCTTTAAAATAAGAGTTTTCTTGTTTTCTAGTAATTGCTGTTCGCAGTCCTCTCGGTCACATATTTTAATCACCATAATATTGTCACAAAACGGCTCTGTAATAGCTGTAAGTGGATGTAAATTTTTCTCAATAAGGAGTTGCTCACCTATTGTGTAATTTAAATCACCTACATTTGTAATTAGGTTATTATCGTCTAAATTTTCCAAAAGTAACCACAAACCGAAGCGTTCGTTAGTAGGCTTGATTTTATTGCCCAAAAGTTGTGGAACACTGTACACTTTAGAGGAAGACATGCTTACACTTTCAACTACACATAAAGACTAATCAACAAATACCAATCAAGGAACTTATATCCCATTGGTAGTAGAAAGATGATAACAATGTGCAATACCTCAGTATATGTGTCATATCTGCAATGGACATGTTATAACGCGAATGATGAATCACCTTAGCTGTCTAGTGGTCTGTGGTGGGGGATAGAAGTGACCTTGGAATGGTAGTTGAAACTGGGTAGTTGAATAGCAACGCAACCATCCAATTTACCTTATATGATCACTTTTTTGGGGGAGTTAAGTACGTATATTGAGTGCTTCTTAGATTGCAAAAATGTAGGGGAATTTTGTACCTAAATTGAGATAAAAAGACTACTGGTTTTCCACTAAGTTTTCCTTTCTTTAAGTAATTTGTTTAATTGTACAAACAATTAATTCGATAGAAGATTTTTTTTTTTTTGTTGGAAATTACATTATCTGTGTAGGATCAGCTTTCCACTGTGGTGGAATTAGACTTACTCCTGTAAAAAGACTACAGAAAAATACTACTGTAGTAAGATATTACTGCGAAACTCCGCAAACTATCTCTAGAGAGAAATTACTTTTGCTCAAATAAGAAGTGTTTAAACATGTATAACATATAAATTCCATTTAAATTACTAGTTTTAATAAATGCGTATATACCGCAATTCTTGCTTTTATTTCTTACATGTTAAGCTCTAAGATACGCACTTTCGACTTTTACAATTTTAACTGCAAACTTACAGTAGTTATCTCTAGAGAAAATTACTTTTGCTCTAATAAAAAGTGTTTAAAAATATATAAGTTCCATTTAAATTACTAGTTTTAATATGTACGCATAAATCGCTATTCTTACTTTTATTTCTTACATGTCAATTTGTAAGATAGGCACTTTCTACATTTCTAACCGAAAACTTACATCTCTTCTTTGCAAGAATTGACGGAAATATGTGTGTAAATTGAGTACGTTTTAGATTAGAAAAGTGATTAAATATGTGGAATTTGATACGTAAATTGAGATACAACAGTTATTAAATCTCTGGTTAAACACTAGCTTTTTTTTTTTTTCCTTTCTTTAATTGCATAAACAATTAGTTCGACAAAACATATTATTAACTATTTCGTCGTACATTGCGTTAGATAACAGATCCAACGACTTTAAGCAGTACCAAAAAGAAAACGATATATTAGATTCTATAAATATAGTTGATCGATAAACAAAACAAAAAATTATCTTAAAAAGGAAAGTGGAGATTTAACTCATAGTGGAGTCCTTTGTAATTAAGTGTTAATCGGTCATCGGCAGAGACAACATGGGCTCGCACAAAGTGTTAAGTGTTTCTCAGCTCTATGGAAGAAAAGTAAAACCTACTATCGAACGATTTGGACTGTGGTTATTATTAGAAAACTTGGACAACTTAATTACAAATGATTGTGTAATGTTTTTTTTTAAAAAAAACAATAAGGACTGTTCGGTTATTATCGGCTCTGTAGTTCGGCTGTCCTCGGTGTGTTTTGTATAATAGGCTAAATAGATTTTTCTTAAAGAAGGAAAATGGAAATTAAATTGTAATTGCTTACCAAAAACCTTACACAGGTAAGTGACTCATAAATCAATATACTGTATTAAATGTCCAATATACTTGATCGATAAAAATAGATAAGTATGGTGTATAAGAAGGAACCATAGATTAAGTTTTAGTTTATTGTTTACCAAAAAAAAACTCATCTGTTTACTAAAAAAACTAAGTATCTGTCTAGTGATTAAATATGCGGAATTTGGTATGTAAATTGAGATACACCAGTTATTAAATCACTAGTTTTTTCCTTTCTTTAATTGCATAAACAATTAGTTCGATAAAACATATTATTAACTTAAAAATCAATAATAATCAATATATACTGGGAAGCGATCGATATATAATTGATCGATAAATAGATTTATCTTAAATACGCTTTCTAACTTTTTAAAAATGTTTTACCCAAAAAAAACCTACAGAAGTGACTGCCTCATACAAAATCGATAATAATCAATACACTGGATTCAATATGTGTTATCAATATATATTTGATGGAATAATTTTTTTTTGTGTGTTTATTTCATAAGAATTTAAAATGTGCTAAAAATCTTAGGGCATTCAATTGCATCGTCAAAGTACAGATCTAACGAAAAAAAAAAAACTTACAGAATTTATTAAGTGAGTGACTCATAAAATCGATAATAATCATATACTGGATTCGATAGGTGTTATCAATATACTTATCGATAAATAGATTTTTATCTTAAAGAATAAGACTTTTGTACGAATGGAAAAATAATTTTAATTAGAAATTATATTGCAAACATTGTGCATACATAGAGGTTAATGAACTTTTGTATGAATGGAAAAATACAGGTTAATGAACCCTGGCCTGGGGTACGTGGGGCAGAGCCTCTCTTTAAGTCTCTGTGTATATATTTTATATATCTATAGAGAGAGAGAGTGAGAGAGAGAGAAAGGATATGAGAGAGATGAGGGAGAAGTATGTGGGGTGAGGTATAAGGATCTAAAGAAAACTACTATTGCCAAGTTACCACTATAGCTGAGTGGTGTAAGTGATGGACTTGGATGACGAAGGTTGTGAGATCGCTTTTGCTGACCTCAGCAAAAAAAAAAATTAATTTTTATTATTTCTTCGCCTACAGGAAAAGGGGAGGGGGAGGGGTGGGGGAAAAGTTGGGAATAGGTTGGGGGAGGGGAGGGGGGTCATTTGGTGGGAGAGGGGTAATGTGACTGTGGTGGGAGAGGGGGACGGCCGCCATCTTGTGCAAAAAAAGTGGCCTAGAACCCGTCAATCCTATCTACTTGTATTAACAGAATATCTCAAAAATGAAAAGTCACAGGAAGCTGAAACTTGGTGTTCCGTTTCAACGATTTCCTTTAAACTTGATATTTACTATCTACACACATTAATATCTATCATTTTTATTTATAGCATTTTCCCAGGAAAAATTAGTAGCGTTATGGCTTTCCTCTAAAGTTACCACTCAGTTTAATATATGGTTTTACTACCTACTTAATATTAAATACACATTAGAAGCATTGATAGAACTTGAAGAAAATCAACAATTATACAGAATAGCTTTTTGTGTTTTTGGAATTTTCTCGAAAAGGGTTACGATTTTTCTTTAAACTGAGACAGCTTGCTGCATAGATTGAAATATATCCCTTTTATTTAGAATATTTTTTTGAAAAAATTTATTTTATAGGGGCATTAGTGGTCTGTCAGTTACTTTAAATTTAAATTTGCACAAAACTTTCTTGGATTTAACATAGAGCTCTCCACATCGTACCGTTTAGTTATTACAAGTAAAATCCCCAGTAGCATTTTTATATGGCTAGTCCAATTAAAAATTGTAATGTTGGTATTTTAATGAAAATTTCTTGATAAATTGTGAGAGAAAGTCGTGTGAGGCGTTTTACACCAGATTTTTTACTTTTTTATTTTTATTTGAGTGTTGCTGCAATTTAAAATGCCAATTTATTGCAATGTATGGTTCTATCACTCAAATAATATTATGTTATATGAAATGGCATTGCTAGAACTCCCAATTTTCAAGAAAATCGGTAAATAGGTGGCCCACAACTTTAGAGAATAGGCTGAGTTTATTTTTTCTGCATTTTTTAGAAAATTTTCGAAAGTTCTATCAACTTTTAGAAATTGAACTTTTTACTGGCAATACATGTTTTGAGGTCCACGAAATACGAAACAAATGTTCTTAGTGAAGGATATATACGTGTTTGTGAACAAAATATTTGAGAAAGTAAGTTACAGGAAATACAAACTTGATATTTCGTTTAGGCACCGCTTAAACTTTACACTTTCAACATCCGGTTGATAGATTTTGCCCAAAACCTTCGTGTTTGAACTTCTTGCGACTTTTCGTTTTTGAGATATTTTGTTCACACATATACAGACCATTTGCTAAAAACATATTTTTAATACTCAGAGGACTTCAAAACATGTATTTCCGGTGTAAACTCCAAAAGATCGCAATACATAAGAAAAAAGTAAAAAACAGAAGTGCTTCACTTTTTTACTTTCTCTTAATCGTTAGTAAGAGGAAGTATGGTAATCGTGTCAAATTTTTGATATCAAGTTTTCACCGGAAATATCCGTTTTGAGGTCCCCTGAGTCCAAAAAAGTGGTTTTTAGCAAATGGTCTGTGTGTGTGTGTATGTGTATGTATATGAATAGCATAGCTCAAAAACGAAAAATCGTAGAAAGTTGAAACTTGATATTCCGTTTAGGTATCACCATGGGATCTGACAGTACGTTATCGGTCGAAATTCCACAACTGGAAGTACCACTTTACTAGTTGTCTTTTTTTACTTTTTTGCAACTATCTCAAAAATGGCTCCAACGATTTTGTTTAAACATGTTATGTCAACTACGCATACAAAAAGCTACAACTTTTATTTGAATCATTTTTCCGGAAAAATTCATTTATGGGCACTTTTGGGGGAGAGGTGGGGTTAGGTTTTCCTCTAAAGTGCTTTTTGAGTTTATTATACAATTCTGTCATCTAAATAATATTCATTATAATTAAATGTCTTGTCGAAATTCCGAGTTTGAAAAAATCGAATGAAATGTATTTTTCAGTTTTCTGGTATTTTTTTCCTTTATTGCGCTGTTCTCAAAAATGGCTCCAACGATTTTCTTTAAACTTTGTTATATCAAATATACATACAATGATCTACAACTTTTATTGACAACATTTCTCTGGAAAAGTTCATTTAAGGACACTTTTGGGGGAGGGGTGGGGTTATGTTTTTCTCTAAAGTGTTATCATAATAGATTATTCACAATTCTGCCATCCAAACAAAATTAATTACAAATAAATAGACGGCTAAAATTGCGTGTTTCAAGACAATTAGTAAACCGGAAGTGCGCTTTTACTGAATTGTTTTTCAGTTTTCGACGAACGCGAACGAATTTCATCAAATCTGGTACACAAACTCTAAAATTTTTCAATTACAATTTTGAAAACTGGAGTAAGAGAATGTTGTGTAAGTGTTTCAGACCAGATTTTTTTTTTTTTTTACTTAGTGTATAGACCAAAACATCAAACTTGGTGATACAGGGCGTAAAACAAAATTTATATAAAAATATTATATTTAAAGTTCATCTTGTTATTGATAAGGTATTTTTGGTAAGAAACCAATTAGAAATTAAAATTAGATAATTTGAGAAAAATGTATTCCATATAAGAATAAATAGATTAATAGAACATATTCATTCACGTGTGATGCACTTTGTAAAAAAGACACATACAAACGCCAACTGAATTTTATTTGTATAATTTAGAGGAATGCATTTAATATAAACCACTGACCTTTTAATTTATCCAGTTCATATTCTTCAAAGCATTTAGACCTTCATTTTTTTTTTTTTTTTTTTTTTTTTTTTTTTTTTTTTTTTTTCAAAGCATGTAATTAGATATATGTATATAATACGCTTTCATATCTAAGCGAGTCCTTAAGAATAATAATATTGCAATTGTTAATATTGTTTCAGTATTGCATTAATAATTAGAAATAGTAAGTTATGTGTGGTTTCATACACAGTGAAGTGCAAAACATTAATGAAAATATTGAAATATTTTGTTAATTTCTCTTACTACTGGTAAACATAAGTATTGCGATCAAGTTCAAATTTCGGGAAAAAAAATCCATGCGACACACTTAACAACTTTCTCTTGCTCGTCTTTATAAAGTTGGATATAAAATGAGAACATTTTCTTTAAACTTCAAATTTTGGTTATATGTCTTAACATAAATACAGTGGAGGTGGGGGGGGGGGGGCAAGTGCCAATTACCAACAGAGGCAGGTAGATAGACAATGATTACATTGTACAGAGGCCAATAATATTGAACAAACACAACATTCGAATTTTAACGCCTCATATTCCTTACAACTACCTAAAATACAAGTAATACGTTTATATCTGTGCAGTTAGCATCCAACTTTAAGGAAATCGCTTTAGTCGTTTTCGGGATGATACCAAAAAATTCAAATATCTACTCTGTGAAGTTACACGTCCGGTAAACCGATTTTCTTCAAATTTGGAATTCTAGCAACGCTTATAATGTATTTAGGTATTATGAATGTATATTCATATTATCTAATTGACAGAACCATACATTGAACTGAAGTAGTACTTTAGAGGAATGCTTAACGTTACTGTTCCCCTAGAACCCTCCTGTTCTAGCGAATACAACTTACCATCCACTAACAGTGGATGCACCAGTGCTCCGTTTATTATTTTTTCTTACTTCGCTCAAATATGGGGATCAAGCTTCTTCTGACGAATCTGTGATTTGGAGAAAAATCATTGTTAACACTTATATCATAGTATTCAACATTTTTTTTTACTATTTAAAATCTATTACTTTCTCCAGAGGCAGTTAAATTTAACAAGAATTAGCATATTTTCGTCTTCTCTTTAAGCAACAATTCTCTTCACAAAATCAATCTCAGAAACAGTCATAGAAATGTTCAATAATTCAGAAAAAGTTTTATGAGTATCATTTATTAAGTCTGAAATTATTTCTTCAAGATTTTTGTTTTTATTGTAGTCAAGGAATTTTCGATGTGCTGTGCCACTCTTGTTGCCCTATATGCCTCTGGTGTCTCTTTTTCGGTGGTTTACCGAACTGCATTATCAGCCATCTCATTACCTTCTATTCTAATGTGAATATAAATATGGTATTCATATAATTATAATGGTTTTGCCTCTATCAATTAAATGTTAGGCGATTGAATGGAACATTATTTGTTTTAATTTTTTTTTAAGCAAATCCATCAATTTTCTTTCATTGCTAACAGCTAATTAGAATTATAGCTAAATTTTGAGTGTTATTTTATTTTTACTTTTATAAAGCAGCGGTACAATTTAAAGAATGGTTTCCATTTGGCCTGTGGTACAAATAAGTATGCTCTTAACAAGTGGAGAGTACAATATATTTAACTCGTGACGTTTCTTGACAACTGAATCAGGCCGGCCAACCAACCAACCCTTTCACCGTCCACCACTATCCTTCTTTCTCTGTAACTATATATATATATCAAATAACGTTTATATAAAAAAAAATTTATATGACGGGGAAATGGGCCATGGTAGCGAAGCGATGGCGATATTTCAGAAGTCCGATGTATTGTCAGATCCATTTGCTTGTTCACTTTTTATGTGGTTTTTGTCAACTGGGTGGGATACGATAGAAGCTAACCAAGTAAGCGGGAGGTACAGGGTGCTTGGGGAGGGTTTCAATGGAATCAGAAGAGTGGATTCACAGAGTGGGTAAGAGTTTCTAGTATGTGTTGTGCCATGGGGATTTAGGATGGATGAGGTACACATAAAAAAAAAGTAAAAAGGAGCGGCGGGGCCAGAGATGGGAAATGAGGGATGGGCCAGTTTTAGGATGGGTACAGAACATGTTCCACATTTTATCGGCCTTCTTTCCAAAAGATCATACGTACTGGTGGGTGTTGTTTTGGAGTATGGCAGGGATATCCTAGCCCCAGGGACAATTCGTATTCCAGACCACACTACCTCAAATCCTCTCGCAATATCCCCGCCTATACAATGTGTATACCACTCCTCTTACTATCCTTGGCCAACTGGGCTAGCGGCTCACCCGTTCCACCGGAGCCGTCTCTATAAGCACCAGTGCTCCATCACAACTCTTTTCTTTGTTATATTTATTTGATTTTATTCCACGTACTGTTGGAGGAGCTTGGACCAGAACTCTTTCCCACATGCACACTTCTAAAGCTTTCTGTATGTACTGGCTGACAATACCGCCTTGTTTTACAATCGTACATTGTCCCAATAATACACCTAAATGAACCTAAACGTTTTAAAAATCATTACTGCTTAGCTGCTCATTCAAATACGTAAATATTTGTTTATTTTCTTACATATGATATAATATATCAATATTTATCACCTTCAGGGAAGGGATTAGCTCAGTGATTAGCGTGTTGGACTCCCACGCGGAGGACCCGGGTTCGAGTCCAGCCGTGCTACCCT
>JAAEAF010004536.1:0-13836 GCA_011037195.1 Triatoma infestans | reverse complement strand
GCTGGTTTTATTGACTACTGATAATCAAATCAATAAGAAAAAAAAGGGAAATAGAATAATTCGAATGTACAATTGAATTGAATTGTTATTTTTAATTTGTGTTCATAAATATAGTTGATAATAATAAATAACAAATTGAGTGTGAGGGGGGCCAACAATTTTTAGAAGACGACACTAGCGCACCGGTGGAGAAAAGGAGCAACGGCGAAAATTTTGAATTTAAAAAAAAAAAATGAGAGCAGTTTGAGTATGAGAGTCTGAGGAGAAGGCATTCCTTTGTGGTTTAAAAATATTTTGCATTCTGTGCTAAGTTGAACTTCTGGAAACTTGAGAAGAGAAGAAGTAACACCCGAAAGGGGATTTAAAGACAGAATCCATTAGCCTTCCCAAAAGGAACGTATATGAAGCGCTTATTTACAGGTACGATCGTACGATTATGAAAAAGTGAGTTTTCTATTAATAATAATTCCGTACAGAAAGGTTATAAGAACTTTGTTACAGTCATTAAGTTTCCTTTACTTCTTTGATCTATCAGAGGCCAATAGATACCTACAACATTGAGTGGACAATAATACATTTAACCAGAATCAAACACTTTATAATTAAATTGTTCAGTAATGAAATACTAGTTAAATTAACATTTATTACCGTTAAATTAGAATTTATTTGAAAGTCAAAATCTGATTTGAGTTAAGAAATTGTTCTGCCATTTTTTTTTGGTTTATGTTTATAATATTCCCAAATTCTATCGTACTGATTTATACTAAATAAATAAGAATTGTTCAATTTTTTTTGTATTGTAAATTATTTTGTTTTCTTTCGTCACCGTTTTTTTTTGTTAACTGAGAATTTAACTTTTAATTGTAAAGCCTTTTTATTTATTTAAATTTGTTTTCAAGGATCTAGGTTATTTGGTGATACAGAGCACAGGCGCTGAACTACAGTAGTCTGTTGAATCAAATAAAACCAGCATTGTCAAATTTGAGTCAGTTGTGTACAGGTAACGTGTTGGCCTCACGCCGCTAACATCGCAGGTTCAATTCCGGACCTCGCCAACATAATTTAATTAATTTTTTTTATTTATTTATTTTTTTTTATTTTTTTTTTCCTTTATCCTTATACTTATTATTATTATTATTATTATTCGCCTTTTTTTTCTCCTTTTTCTTTCCTCCTATTCTTTTTCGTGGGTTTCGTCGTTTTCCCCTTTCTTTTACTAAAAACGCCGTGGCGCTCAACTTTTATCTCTCTATGACAGACCCCCCCCCTTCTCCACTGAGAAAGCTGACACCTATTCTGTGCCCCGGAAGTTAAGGGGCGTAACAGATTTTTGACGTCCGAACGTGGGGCTTCGTTTGATCTTGTATATTAGAGAGATTATATTAATTAAATTCATTTTGGAAGTTTTTCAGAATTTATTTATTTATTCAAGTGGAAGAGTTCAGCAGAAAAATATTCAATTAATTTTTTTTTGAAATTTTTATATGAAATTTGAATTTAAATTTTTTTTGTTTCCCCTATTAGTACTTAGGTTGGTGCTGAAATTCTATTTGGACTTTTGTGGGACTTGTTTTTATCAAATTATATTTGGTAATTCTAATTTTTTCAAGCACCATGGAGGTCGACAGACTATCAAAAGACGAGTTACAGTATGAATTAAAGATTAGAGGATTGTCAGAAGGTACTTCGGTCGAAGAAATGAGGAAAAAATTAAGGCCTATTTTAAGATTGGAGTGCGAAGCAAAGACTCCACCCCCGATGGTGGAGATTACAGCTGTCCAAGAACTGGTGGTGTGTGAAGAAAAATTAAATTTTTTAGAAACCAAAATCATGTCTCTTAGCAACACATCGTCGACCAGAGATATCAGAAAAATTGATACTGGGTTACAACATGTAACTAATAGAATGCGTAGGTTCATGCCGAAAGAAGAGGACCAGCATTCGTGGAAAGTGAAAGAGGAATTGATGGACAAGTGTGCATTTTTGTGGACCCGATTTGAAGAAAAGATGTCCGCAAACGAACAGCCTGCTGGATCAACCACTTCAACGGAGATGAAACAGTATAAAAGAATTTTGGATTCCATTAGGATTCAGGTTGATGTTTTTATGGGTAATCGTGGCAGTGAGGTTGGCAAACAGTTAGATGGAATGATCGCAGATTTGCTATTAAAATTAACTAATCTTGACTTCGGATCCCCGGAGCAAGAAGAATTAAGATTGGAATGTTTACAGCAAACCGCAGATTGTCAAAGAGTGTTTGGTCAACGCTGTCAAGAAAATTTAAACCAATCAGAAAGGATAAATGCAACGACAATCAGAAAAGCACAAGTTCCGCTGAAAGATTGGGGAATCAAATTTTCAGGAGATGGACAAGGGCTCAGCGTACATGCCTTCTTAGAGGCCATAGAGGAAATGAAATCAGCCCGAAATACCACAGAAGAAGATCTCTTTAACTGTGCTTATGACCTTTTCACAGGAAGAGCGTTAATTTGGTACAAGGCAGTTCGAAGGGAGGTCAATAGCTGGCAG
This sequence comes from Triatoma infestans, assembly GCA_011037195.1. Taxonomy (NCBI): domain Eukaryota; kingdom Metazoa; phylum Arthropoda; class Insecta; order Hemiptera; family Reduviidae; genus Triatoma; species Triatoma infestans. The sequence goes on along the minus strand of JAAEAF010004536.1, from coordinate 11,307 downwards.
CAATTAGTTAAAGAAATTAAAAAGGAATTTGAGCCACAGGACTATTCTGATCGACTATGGGATGAAATTCGTTCGCGAACGCAGGGCGAAGAAGAACCAATTGGCATTTACGTCAGCGTGATGCGAAATTACTTCTATCGACTCCCGGAAATGCCAACAGAATCTGAAATGCTCAGAATTGTAAGGAGAAATCTACACCCCTACTATATGGACAGATTAGGCTTGCAGGACATCTCAGGATTGGCGGAATTAGTAGAACAAGGGCGGCGTTTAGAGCAAAACCGCTGGCGAATCCGGATGCATCGACCACCTCCTCATAAGAAAACACTTTTGGAACCAGACTTGGCCTATGAATCAAATCTTCGGAAGGGAAATGCTGCATTGGCGGAGATCGAAAACGAATCGTTCTCGTCTAGCCAAAGCTCTTGTAGTAAAGGACCAGTAAAGATTAACTCAAGATCGAGAAGCAAGTGTTGGAATTGTAATCAGCCTGGACATTCCTTTCGCTGGTGCAAAGTAGAGCGCAAGGTATTTTGCAAGCGTTGTGGGAAGAAGTCAGTGAAAACCGAAGACTGTTCCTGCAAGAGGAACCAGGAAAACTCATAAGAGGGGCGAGTTTGAATGGGCGCAGCTCGCATGAAACCCCTCAGTCCAACAGAAACAATACTGAATGGCAAAACTGGTTGGCAGCTGTTAAAGAAACATACGAACGGCCTTCCCAACAATTAAATCACTGTTTTAGTAATGACAATCGTCCCTATCTCAGAGTAACAATCTTAGGAGTGGAAGTAATTGGACTTCTTGACTCTGGAGCTACAAGATCTGTGTTAGATCAGGAAACCTGGCAAAAATTTGAAGATTTAGGATTACAGCTGGGGACGGCAAGTACCAAGATTATTTCCGTGGCAGATGGATACAAGATGTCAGTACTTGGATCCATATCTCTCCCAGTAGAACTTTGTGGGAAAATGAGGATGATAGACTTCCTAGTAGCCCCAAAGCTTAAATATCATTTAATACTTGGGATTGATTTCTGGAATAAGATGAGCGTTGTTCCTAATGTTCAACAGGGTACCTGGGTTTTTGATGATGCCATTTTGGCTTTAGAAACTGGTCCTGCTCTGATTGATATGTCATCATTAGAAGAACACCAAAAACAACTTTTGGAGCAAGTAATGGACAAATGGAAAGGGATCCGTCCACAAAAGTTAGGATGCACGAGCCAGGTGAAACATATAATTGAAACCGAGCATCGACCCATTAAGCAGCGATATTACCCCGTATCGCCACATATCCAGAACATTTTAAATAAGGAGTTGGATGAAATGTTAGAGCAGGGCATCGTAGTACCATCGAAGAGCCCTTGGTCTTCACCTGTAGTTTTAGTAAAGAAACCGGACGGCTCACACAGATTCTGTGTCGATTACAGACAGTTGAACGCCGTCACCAAGAGAGATGCGTATCCACTTCCATTCATCTCCCACATACTGGACAGGCTTAGAGATGGACACTACTTATCCTCCATTGATATTAAGTCTGCTTATTGGCAGGTGCAACTGGAGGACAGTAGTTGCGAAAAAACTGCCTTCACTGTTCCAGGAAGAGGCTTGTTTCACTTCACAAGAATGCCTTTCGGTCTTCATAACTCTTCAGCCACGTGGCAACGTTTAATCGATAACGTCTTGGGAGCAGAGATGGAGCCACACGTTTTCGTATACTTAGACGACATCGTAATCGTAACCGAGCACTTTGACAAACATGTCGAGATTTTAAATGAAGTCTTCAGACGGCTGACGGAAGCAAACCTAACCATCAACTGGGATAAATGTAGCTTTTGCCGACCATCATTAAAGTACCTGGGTTACGTCGTGAACAAAGAGGGATTGCAGGTGGATCCTGAAAAGGTTTCGGCGATCATGAATTTCCCGATGCCTAAGAATGTAAAACAAGTAAGAAGATTTTTAGGACTTGCTTCTTGGTATCGCCGATTTGTTCCATCGTTTTCTACAGTTGTTGCTCCACTTAATAGTTTATTGAAGAAAGGGAAGAAATGGCATTGGGGTGAGGAACAACAACACAGCTTCGATGAAATCAAGGATAAGCTCATCTCAGCACCTATTCTTACCTGTCCAGACTTCAGCCGACCTTTCATATTGCAAACGGATGCTTCGACTTCTGGTTTGGGAGCTATCCTTAGCCAGGAATTCCCTGAAGGGGAAAAGGCAATAGCTTATGCAAGCAGAGGTTTAACGGCCGCAGAAAAGAAATTTTCCACAACAGAGCATGAGTGCCTAGCCGTATTGTGGGCTATAGAAAAGTTCAGACCATATTTAGAAGGAATGGTGTTTACAGTGATCACAGATCATATGGCGCTAAAGTGGCTCAACAGTTTAAAGGACCCACAAGGACGACTTGCGAGATGGGCGGTAAAGCTTCAGCAATTTGATTTTCAGGTCCAACATCGTGCCGGAAAATTAAATAAAGCCGCCGACGCTTTATCTAGGATAGGAGAAGACCAAGAGGAATTATCAGCCATAGACTGCAATGATGACCAACTAGATGACTGGTATAGAGACATGTGTTTAAAAGTCCGCAAGCACCCTGAAGCGTATCCTAGTTGGAAAGTGGAAGGATCTTCACTATATAAGAGGATAGTGGATTCTCATAAGATTTTGGGAGAAGACCAGCCATGGAAGTTGGTAATACCAAAATCACAGAGGAAGAAAGTTCTGTTCGACTTTCATGATAGCCCAATTTCTGGACATCTAGGCTCATTTAAGACATTACAGCGTATTAAAGAAAAATATTATTGGCCAGGCGTAGCAGCCGACGTAGCGAGGTATGTAGCAAGATGCCCTACATGTCTTGCTATGAAGCCATCACAACAGGGTCCTGCTAGACTGATGGGAGAACAAAGAGTAGCAGAAAGACCATGGCAAATTATCACAGCTGATTTGATGGGTCCTTTCCCACTGCCAACAAAGCAGAACAGGATGCTTTTAGTAGTTTGTGATTATTTCTCCAAATACACAATTCTACTTCCTCTGAGAAAGGCGACATCGAAGAAAGTGGCTCAGATGATAGAAGAGAGGGTATTCTTCCAGTTTGGAGTGCCGCAAGCGGTTATATGTGACAACGGTGTCCAGTTTAAGGGACGTGAGTTCAGGAGCATGCTGGACGAATATGGCGTGAAACCGTGGTTCACAAACCTTTACCACCCGCAGGCAAATCCAACGGAAAGAGTAAACAGGGTTGTAAAAACCATGCTAGCTTCATATATAAAAGAAAAGCATCGAAATTGGGACACCAACCTCGCCAAACTCGAGTTTGCCATGAAAACGTCTGTACATGAGGCCACGGGGTACACTCCGGCTTACCTCAATCACGGCCGAGAACTACCTCGCACAGCCACTGATTTCAATGATAAAGCAACAGCAGGAGAGTTACATTTGGAGAGAACTCGGCATGAGGAAAAGTTAAAATTAATGCCTGTTTTATATAAAGAGGTTCAGGATAGGCTTGATCGAGCTTACGAAAAAGGACAAAGAAGTTACAATTTCCGAAGAAGACCGGTAACTTTTAACGAAGGACAATTGGTTTGGTGCAGGACACACCCACAATCGGATGCATACGCGTACTACTCTGGGAAATTGGTACCTCGCTTCGTACAGAGAAAAGTGAGAAAGAAAATTTCATCAGCCGCTTATGAATTAGAAGATCCTGAAAACGGGAGCTTCGCTGGAGTATGGAGCGTGAAAGACTTAAAAGATCACCCAGGAGAAGTCTAATACTGAAGGGGTTATATCCTGTACTTTCCTTTCCTGTCCTATCTTAACCTTTCTCCTTTTATTTTACTTTTTTTCCTTATCCAAACGATATAGTAACAAAGTTTCTGTTATTTTTCTCCAGGAAGGTGGAGAGTTTGTAACGACTTTAAGTCAGCCAAAAATAACAGAAACTATTCTAAAGAACAATAACTGAACAAAAGACAATGCTGGTTTTATTGACTACTGATAATCAAATCAATAAGAAAAAAAAAGGGAAATAGAATAATTCGAATGTACAATTGAATTGAATTGTTATTTTTAATTTGTGTTCATAAATATAGTTGATAATAATAAATAACAAATTGAGTGTGAGGGGGGGCCAACAATTTTTAGAAGACGACACTAGCGCACCGGTGGAGAAAAGGAGCAACGGCGAAAATTTTGAATTTAAAAAAAAAAATGAGAGCAGTTTGAGTATGAGAGTCTGAGGAGAAGGCATTCCTTTGTGGTTTAAAAATATTTTGCATTCTGTGCTAAGTTGAACTTCTGGAAACTTGAGAAGAGAAGAAGTAACACCCGAAAGGGGATTTAAAGACAGAATCCATTAGCCTTCCCAAAAGGAACGTATATGAAGCGCTTATTTACAGGTACGATCGTACGATTATGAAAAAGTGAGTTTTCTATTAATAATAATTCCGTACAGAAAGGTTATAAGAACTTTGTTACAGTCATTAAGTTTCCTTTACTTCTTTGATCTATCAGAGGCCAATAGATACATACAACATTAAGTGGACAATAATACATTTAACCAAAATCAAACACTTTATAATTAATTGTTCAGTAATGAAATACTAGTTAAAGTAACACTTATTACCGTTAAATTAGAATTTATTTGAAAGTCAAAATCTGATTTGAGTTAAGAAATTGTTCTGCCATTTTTTTTTTGGTTTATGTTTGTAATATTACCAAATTCTATCGTATTGATTTATACTAAATAAATAAGAATTGTTCAATTTTTTTTTTTGTATTGTAAATTATTTTGTTTTCTTTCGTCACCGTTTTTTTTTGTTAACTGAGAATTTAACTTTTAATTGTAAAGCCTTTTTATTTATTTAAATTTGTTTTCAAGGAACTAGGTTATTTGGTGATACAGAGCGCAGGCGCTGAACTACAGTAGTCTGTTGAATCAAATAAAACCAGCATTGTCAAATTTGAGTCAGTTGTGTACAGGTAACGTGTTGGCCTCACGCCGCTAACATCGCAGGTTCAATTCCGGACCTCGCCAACATAATTTAATTAATTTTTTTTATTTATTTATTTTTTTTTTCCTTTATCCTTATACTTATTATTATTATTATTATTCGCCTTTTTTTTCTCCTTTTTCTTTCCTCCTATTCTTTTTCGTGGGTTTCGTCGTTTTCCCCTTTCTTTTACTAAAAACGCCGTGGCGCTCAACTTTTATCTCTCTATGACAGACCCCCCCCTTCTCCACTGAGAAAGCTGACACCTATTCTGTGCCCCGGAAGTTAAGGGGCGTAACAATATATATAAAGTGACGAATTTGCTTTAAACTTCCAATTTTACTCATTTGTCTTAACATATAGTTATGTGATGTTTGGAGGGGGAGGTGGTGGGGGACACACACACGCCTGTCTCTTACTCTTGTTACTACAATGAGATATATAAAAAGTGACGAATTTGCTTTAAACTTCCAATTTTACTCATTTGTCATAACATATAGCTTGGTGATGTTAGGAGGGGTAGGTGTTGGAGGACACTCAGACGCCTGTCCCTTACTCCTGTTACTACAATGGGATATATATAAAGTGACGAATATACTTTAAACTTCCAATTTTACTAATTTGTCATAACATATAGCTTGGTGATGTTAGGAGGGGTAGGTGTTGCAGGACACTCACACGCCTGTCCCTTACTCCTGTTACTACAATGAGATATATAAAAAGTGACGAATTTACTTTAAACTTCCAGTTTTACTCATTTGTCCAACATATAGTTTGGTGATGTTAGGAGGCGGTGGCGGTGGGGGACACACACACACCTTTCTCTTAATCCTGTTACTGCCATTTTACCCCTTTTCCTAACATATTGTTTCGTGACGTAGGTAGGGTGATGTGGTGGGGGACAGTGATTTGGTGGCGGACACTCACACGCCTGTCTCTTACTCCTGTTACTACAATGACATATATATAAAGTGACGAATTTACTTTAAACTTCCAATTTTACTCATTTGTTCTAACATATAGTTTGGTGCTGTTAGGAGAGGGAGGTGGTCGGGGAACCTCACACGCCTATCTCTTACTCCTGTTACTACAATGAGACATATATAAAGTGACGTAATTTGCTTGAAATATCCAATTTTGCTCATTTGTCCTAACATATTGTTTGGTGACGTAAGTAGGGTGAGGTGGTGGGGGAATCTCACACGACTTTGTCTTACTCTTGTTACTACAATGAGATATATAAAAAGTGACGAATTTACTTTAACGTTCCAATTTTACTCATTTGTCCAACATATAGTTTGGTGATGTTCGAGGCGGAGGTGGTGGGGGACACACACACACCTTTCTCTTACTCCTGTTACTACAATTTTACCCCTTTTCCAGACATATAGTTTGGTGAAGTAAGTAGGGTGATGTTGTGGGGGACAGTGATTTGGTGGGGGACAATCACACGCCTGTCTCTTACTCCTGTTACTACAATGACATATATATAAAGTGACGAATTACTTTAAACTTCCAAGTTTTACTCATTGTTCTCTAAACATATAGTTGGTTGAGTAAGGAGGCCGGACTGGTGGGTGACACACACAACCTTTCAGCGTATTCCTGTTACTACAATTTAACCTTTCCTAACATTTGGTTGGTAACGTAGTAGGAGTGAGGTGGGGGGGACACTCACACGCTGTCTCTTAATCATGTACTACAATGAGTATAATAAAGTGACGAATTACTTAAATTCCAATTTACTCATTTGTCCTACACATATAGCTTTGGTGATGTTAGGAGGGGAGGTGATGGGGAAACAAATTACACGCCGTTCTCTTCTCATGTTTTACAAGGAGAGAATAAAAATGAAGAATTTCCTGAAACTTCCAAATTTTATCATTTGTCCAAAATATAGTTTGGTGAGGTTAGGGAGCGGTAGGGGTGGGGGGACATTCACCCGCCTGTCTCTACGTCCTGTTACTACACTTACTATATCTTATAAATGACGAATTGTTACTTTAAACATCCAATTTTTAATTTGTCCAAACATATAGGTTGGTGAGTAAGGAGGCGGAGGGGTGGGGTACACACACACACTTTCTCTCTCCTGTTACTACATTTGCCCTTTTCCTTAACAGACTGTTGGTGAGTCAGTAGGTGTGTGGTTAAGGGGGGACTGTGAGGGGGTGGGGGGGGACACTCACACGACTGCTCCTTCTCCTGTTGCTACAATGAGATATATATAAAGTGACGAATTTGCTTTAAACTTCCAATTTTACTCTTTTGTCCTAACATATAGTTTGGTGATGTTAGGAGAGGGAGGTGGTGGGGGACACTCACACGCCTATCTCTTACTCCTGTTACTACAATGTGATATACATATAGTGACGAATTTACTTTAAACTTCCAATTTTATTCATTTGTCCTAACATATATTTTGGTGATGTTAGGAGCTGGAGGTGGTGGGGGACATTCACACGCCTGTCTCTTACTCCTGTTACTACAATGAGATATATATAAAGTGACGAATTTGCTTGAAACTTCCAATTTTGCTCATTTGTCCTAACATATAGTTTGGTGATTTAAGTAGGGGTTGGGGGGGAGGGGGTCACTCACACGCCTTTCTCTTACTCCTATTACTACAATGAGATATATATAAAGTGACGAATTTACTTTAAACTTCTAATTTCACTCATTTGTCCAAACATATAGTTTGGTGATGAAAGGAAGCGGAGGTGGCGGGGGACACACACACACCTTTCTCTTACTCCTGTAACTACAATTTTACCCCTTTACCTAACATATTGTTTGTTGACGTAAGTAGGGTGAGGTGGTGGGAGAATCTCACACGTCTTTCTCTTACTCGTGTTGCTACAATGAGATGTATATAAAGTGACGAATTTGCTTTAAACTTCCAATTTTAATCATTTGTCCTAACATATAGATTGGTGACGTTAGGAGGGGGAGGTGCTTGGGGACACTCACACGCCTTTCTCTTACTCCTGTTACTACAATGAGATATATATAAAGTGACGAATTTACTTTAAACTTCCAATTTTACTCATTTGTCTTAACATATAGTTAGGTGATGTTAGGAGGGGGAGGTGGTGGGAGCACTGACACGCCTCTCTCTTACTCCTGTTACTACAATGAGATATATATATATAATGTGACGAATTTGCTTTAAACTTCCAATTTTACTCATTTGTCCAACATATAGTTTGGTGATGTTAGGAGGGGTAGGTGGTGGGACACTCACACGCCTTTTTCTTACTCCTGTTACTACAATGAGATATATATAAAGTGACGAATTTACTTTAAACTTCCAATTTTACTCATTTGTCTAAACATATATTTTGGTGATGAAAGGAGGCGGAGGGGGCGGGGGACACACACACACCTTTCTCTTAGTCCTGTTACTACAATTCTACCCCTTTACCTAACATATTGTTTGGTGACTTAAGTAGGGTGAGGTGGTGGGAGAATCTCACACGTCTTTCTCTTCCTCCATTTACTACAATGAGATATATGTAATGTGACGAATTTGCTTTAAACTTCCAATTTTACTCATTTGTCCAACATATAGTTTGGTGATGTTAGGAGGGGGAGGTGGTGGGACACTCAAACGCCCATCTATTACTCCTGTTACTACAATGAGGTATATATAAAGTGACGAATTTACTCCAAACATCCAAATTTACTAATTTGTCCTAACATATAGTTTGGTGATGTAAGGAGGGGATGGTGGTGGGGGACACTCACACGACTTTCCCTTACTCCTGTTACTACAATGAGATATATATAAAGTGACGAATTTATTTTAAACTTCCAATTTTGCTCATTTGTCCAAACATATAGTTTGGTGATGAAAGGTGGCGGAGGTGGCGGGGGACACACACACACATTTCTCTTACCCCTGTTACTACAATTTTACCCCTATACCTAACATATTGTTTGGTGACGTAAGTAGGGCGAGGTGGTGTGGGACAGTGAGTTGGTGGGGTGCAATCACACGCCTGTCTCTTACTCCTGTTACTACAATTAGATATATATAAAGTGACGAATTTGCATGAAACTTCCAATTTTACTCATTTGTCCTAACATATAGTTTGGTGATGTTAGGAGCGGGAGGTGGTGGGGGACATTCACACGCCTGTCTCTTACTCCTGTTACTACAATGAGATATATATAAAGTGACGAATTTACTTTAAACTTCCAATTTTACTCATTTGTCCCAACATATAGTTTGGTGATGTTAGGAAGGCGAGGTGGTGGGGGACGCTCACGCCCGTTTCTCTTACTCCTGTTCCTACAATGAGATACATATAAAGTGACGAATTTGCATGAAACTTCTAATTTTGCCCATTTCTCCTAACATATAGTTTGGTGATGTTAGGAGGGGTAGGTGTTGGGGGACACTCAGACGCCTGTCTCTTACTCCTGTTACTACAAAGAGATATATATAATGTTACGAATTTATTTTAAACTTCCAATTTTATTCATTTGTCCTAACATATAGTTTGGTGTGTTAGTAGTGGGAGGTGGTGGGGGACATTCACACGCCTGTTCTTACTCCTGTTACTACAATGAGATATATATAAAGTGACGAATGTGCTTTAACTTCCAATTTTACTCATTTGTCCTAACATATAATTTGGTGCTGTTAGGAGAGGGAGGTGGTAGGGGACACTCACACGCCTATCTCTTACTCCTGTTACTACAATGAGACATATATGAAGTGACGAATTTGCTTGAAACTTCCAATTTTGCTCATTTGTCCTAACATACTGTTTGGTGACGTAAGTAGGGTCAGGTGGTGGGGGAATCGCACACGACTTTCTCTTACTCCTGTTGCTGCAATGAGATATATATAAAGAGACGAATTTACTTTAAACTTCCAATTTTACTCATTTGTCTTAACATATAGTTATGTGATGTTTGGAGGGGGAGGTGGTGGGGGACACACACACGCCTGTCTCTTACTCTTGTTACTACAATGAGATATATAAAAAGTGACGAATTTGCTTTAAACTTCCAATTTTACTCATTTGTCATAACATATAGCTTGGTGATGTTAGGAGGGGTAGGTGTTGGAGGACACTCAGACGCCTGTCCCTTACTCCTGTTACTACAATGGGATATATATAAAGTGACGAATATACTTTAAACTTCCAATTTTACTAATTTGTCATAACATATAGCTTGGTGATGTTAGGAGGGGTAGGTGTTGCAGGACAGTCACACGCCTGTCTCTTACTCCGGTTACTACAATGAGATATATAAAAAGTGACGAATTTACTTTAAACTTCCAGTTTTACTCATTTGTCCAACATATAGTTTGGTGATGTTATTAGGCGGTGGCGGTGGGGGACACACACACACCTTTCTCTTACTCCTGTTACTGCAATTTTACCCCTTTTCCTAACATATTGTTTCGTGACGTAGGTAGGGTGATGTGGTGGGGGACAGTGATTTGGTGGGGGACACTCACACGCCTGTCTCTTACTCCTGTTACTACAATGACATATATATAAAGTGACGAATTTACTTTAAACTTCCAATTTTACTCATTTGTTCTAACATATAGTTTGGTGCTGTTAGGAGAGGGAGGTGGTGGGTGACACTCACACGCCTATCTCTTACTCCTGTTACTACAATGAGACATATATAAAGTGACGTAATTTGCTTGAAATTTCCAATTTTGCTCATTTGTCCTAACATATTGTTTGGTGACGTAAGTAGGGTGAGGTGGTGGGAGAATCTCGCACGACTTTCTCTTACTCTTGTTACTACAATGAGATATATAAAAAGTGACGAATTTACTTTAAACTTCCAATTTTACTCATTTGTCCAACATATAGTTTGGTGATGTTAGGAGGCGGGGGTGGTGGGGGACACACACACACCTTTCTCTTACTCCTGTTACTACAATTTTACCCCTTTTCCAGACATATAGTTTGGTGAAGTAAGTAGGGTGATGTTGTGGGGGACAGTGATTTGGTGGGGGACAATCACACGCCTGTCTCTTACTCCTGTTACTACAATGACATATATATAAAGTGACGAATTTACTTTAAACTTCCAATTTTACTCATTTGTCCTAACATATAGTCTGGTGATGTTAGGAGCTGGAGGTGGTGGGGGACACTCAACGCCTGTCTCTTAATCCTGTTACTACAATGAGATATATATAAAGTGACGAATTTACTTTAACCTTCCAATTTTACTCATTTGTCTAAACATATAGTTTGGTGATGTAAGGAGGCGGACGTGGTGGGTGACACACACAAACCTTTCTCTTACTCCTGTTACTA
>JAAEAF010004534.1:62589-73307 GCA_011037195.1 Triatoma infestans | reverse complement strand
TTTTGCGATTTACTCAAAAATGGCTCGGACGATTCCCTTTAAACTTAGTATGTCAACCACACATACAAAGAGCTACGACTTTTATTTGAAACATTTCTCTGGTTGGTTTTTTTCCAGCCCTCAAAATCAAAATAACTGGTTAATATCAAACAGACAAAACCAAAAAACAAATAAATAAATAATGTATCTCTGGGAAAATTCATTTAAGGGCAGTTATTGGTGAGGGGTGGGGTTAGGTTTTCATCTAAAGTGCTATTTCAGTTTATTAAACAATTCTATCATCTAAATAATGTTAATTAAATGAAATATGTTGTTGAAATTCCGATTTTTCAAAAAATTGGATAACCGAATTGAGTTTACTTTACCCTTTACTAAATATTTTTTTTTCACTTTTTCGCGATTTTTCCTCAAAAATATCTCCGACGTTTTCTTGAAACGGTCAACTTTTTAATCTAACATTTCTCCGAAAAAGTCATTTAAGGGCACTTTTAGGTGGAGCGTGGGTACAGCTCTCTAAGTGCATCATAGTTGTTTCTACAATTCTATCATCCAAACACAATTAATAAAATAATAGTGCCAAATTCCGAGTTTCAAGAAAATTAGTATACCGGAAGTGCGCTTTTACTGGACAGTTTTATCAGTTTTCGACAAATTTCATTAAATTTGGTACACAAACTATAAAATTTGTCGATTATAATTTTGAGAACTGGAGTAAGAGAAAGTTGTGTGAGTGTTTCACACCAGATTATAGTTCTGTAGAATTGTTTTACCTTGTTTGATAATGTACTTTGTATTTCTTAGGGATGATTAAATTTAACCCTTTATACAGCCACAATATTATATTTATTTTCTTATTGTTTAAAAGTATAATGTTTCCCAACGTTTCAACACTTAACGTGTCATTTTCAAAGGGATGCTAGAACATTTACTGAAAAATATTTTACATTACAATTAGATATTTTGTATATAATTTACAAATATATTTAATATTTTTATTGTCCGAAAATTATATCAACCTTTGTTCTAAATTACATTTTTAGATGTGTGATTAACCAGCTAAAGTATTTTGTAACCTTGGTACATATCCTGAAGCAGCAGATAAATTTGCCGAAACGTCCGTGAAAAATTTGAAAATCTGTTTTTCTGACCGAACGAATCTTGCTTGAACATTAAAGAAATTTAATCAGCAATGTCATACCTTTAACTGACTGATTTTCAAAAACTTTTAAAAACATTTTCCCTTCTTTGGGGGGAGGGGGCTGTCTTAAAGGTGGATACCCAGGATCACTCATAGAATGCTGTTAGTAAAAATAATTTTGATAAATAAGAAAATTAAAAAAAAAAAAATGAGAAAAAACAAGGAAGGGTGTTGATTAAAGAGTTTAATGTTAAATTTTTGATGTGTCAACCTATTAAGCTGTCGGCTTGTACTGGCATACTTGATCGTTTGTATGAAAAATTTGCACAAGTCAGAAAATGTTTAAACATTCATACTGCATACTTGTGCGCGCCATCTTGTTCATGTTTAACTAAACATGTGTAGCAGACTGGTGCAATCTCTGGGTCTGTCTCGTTCTCGCCAGAGCAAACAAACAAGTTTGTTTTACTTTTTGAGTCCTTATTTTATCATTGTGTCGGTTGATTTTAGGAAAGGTCACAGAGAAATTATGCCATTCTTTACACCAAAAAGAACGATCTTTTCGTTGACTTTTTCTTTTGTAAATTAAAACAAGAGCAGCTAACAAGAGCTCGTCTTCGTCCATCGTCGCCATCTTTCAAGCATCTGCTAACACTCTTCACGTATACATGAGCCGTGTGGATCACATATATACTTGCGCAAAAGACCTGTGCAGTTCAAGTATGCAGTTACGTGTGTAGTCATCTTTTTTAGAACAATTTGCAGACAGCTGTTTTAATTCTACTTTTCCCCGTATAAAAACAGCTGATATTTCACAGCCTTTTATATTTTATAAAAATACGCACATATAAATTTTTTAAGTTATAATTAATATAATTATATCAACAAATTTACTTACTCATTTAATTTAAATTAATAAAAGAGACTAAATTAAAAAAAAAAAACGACTATAAATCAGATCAACCTTGAGGTTATTGTAAACCTATTTCTCTCTCACTGTTTCTCTAAATAGCCACGCTACAATTCTTACGTTCTAGTACATTCACCAAAAATATGTCAATTAGAACAACCGTGTATTACTTCCTGTTGTTTTTATTTGGACTAGTTTTTTTTAAATATCTTTATTATAAAAGTTATTAATAGTTTTTAGATTTGTTTTTGAATTTGCTGGAATTGTTCTTATTAGAGGCGAGAAACTTCTCTCTGTTTGGAAAAACGTTCATTAAATTATTATAAATCCAATTCATGAATTTTCTTCAAACTTGGACTTTTCACTAAAACAGTAGTCCTTAAAATGGCTCGTCAATTTAGGTGGTGGTGGGAAAAGTACACTTAACTATTAAGTTGTTAGAACATTGGGTATACTTGAACGAGAATACATTTGTTGATTGCTCACATGCTTTCCGCAACAAATAGTAACTCCATACTACAACAATTCCGGATAGATCAGAATGGAATTGGAGGACTATCTTTACCGAGGTTTTTTTTTACCTCTACTGCTTGACAGACCTACTAGAAAGCGGAGCGGAAATTTACAGCTATAAGCGTAAAATTCAAATTTTTTGGGAAGCTTTCAAGCAAAGAATGGGTTATTATATATTGCATGCAAAAGTGATTCTAAAACAGGATCTTTATAATTGGAGGATTACATGAGGTTCGCAATTCTAGCAAGCTTTCTTTCTAACCTATGTGCTCGGGCATTTATAGGATATATGGGCAATCAAGAAGAAGATGAATTGGCTAGAGAATGTTCAATTTTATGGGTACAGAAAACTTTCTGAGGCGAATTCAGCGGAGTTACTAGTCCAGTATTTACGCCTGAGTTTTCGGCGAATCAATCGGAGTTGATAGTAGCAGACGAAGGTGTTCATTAAGAGATCTCACAAAAGTTTTCGGCAGACCAGTTCCTGGGTCTTTAAAAGTTATACTGGGGCAGAGTAGGCTCGGGAAAGCATATTGGTCCTGGCCAATAATGATTGTTGCAGGATTTTGTTTGACTGAGGAAGACGCTAGAGTGAGATTCCACCAAACTGGGTGTTGAAAAACCAGCGGTAAAATATTCGTCTGTATAAAGATGTTACTCTTCTTGCGTTAACCAGACTTAGGCCAGTGGTTAGCGTTAGTTAACTGAGGGGAATCCACAATAGATGCTTTTGTGGGCGGCCGAGACCCACACTCCTTCTCTAATCTACCTAAATGTGGCTGTGTTGTCGAGCAATGACAGTAACTCTGTCAATCCCTATCAAACAAAACTTGAAATGGCAGTTTAGTGATAAGTCTACAAGTGTTAAAAATCGATATTTCTACAAACAAACAAAAAAAATCAAGTGAATGTGAGGCACATGTGAATTTAAAGCAATACGCAATATTGTAAAACCAGTCATCAAATAAATTCGCACATGCGGATTCCCATAGATACAGTTACTTGTCATATTTGATGGTAAAGCTAAATATTTCGTTACTAATTAAAATTGTCATGAGATGTTAAAGATTTACTTTTAATAAGGTCAGCTGGAAATATCTGTAATATTAGAATTCTTTCCTCAATTAGAAAAATCGAAAATACTTTAATTTAGAAAGTAAGTGGTTCAAAAAATGGACTGGAATAATCCCAGAACACCTGCAAAGGAATCGCCACACTGGCCGAGGTCATTTCTCTCACTTCTCCCACATTAAATGACTTGCGCTCCAATCGTTCGTCTTTCCTTCCGGTTCATTATCTATATACAGGGTGTCCCAAGGTATATGGATAACGACTTTTTCTCGGAAACTAAGATAGCTAGAAAAAATAAAAAATACGTGTCCCCGTAGTTTTTTGGTAGAAATCCAAATTTAATTTGTTTTGGTGCTTCCAGAAGCGAGATACAGGCACCAACTTCATTTTTTCAAATGGGGAGGTGAGATTTTTATTTAAAAAGTAGATTCCTCTATTTTGTGTAAGAAAAATTTACTTGAACGGTTTCTTTTCTTTGAGCGATATTTTACAAGTTATGAATGGAAAACATGATTCTATTAAGAAATTTCAAAATGATAATATTATAACGGTTTTTTGATTGAATAAGAAGAAAATTACACTATTTTATTATAAATTTTACCCCTCATTAATTACACATCTTGCTCGAACTGGCCTCCACCATTAGAGATGAATTTCTTTGGTCGTAAGATATAATTGGCGGGAAAAAGCATGTGTATGCATCTCTAATGGCGGCGGCCAGTTCGAGCAAGATCTGTAATTAATGAGGAGTAAAATTTATAATAAAATAGTACTTTTCTTCTTATTCAGTCAAAAAACCGTTATAATATCATTTTGAAAATTCTTATAAGAATCTCATGTTTTCATTCATAACTTGTAAATATCGCTCAAAGAAAAAAAAAACCGTTCAAGTAAATTTTTCTTACAAAAAATAGAGGAATTAATTTCTTAAATAAAAACCACACCTCCCCATTTGAAAAAATGAAGTTGGTGCCTGTATCTCGCTTCTCGAAGCACTAAAACAAATTTGCAAATTAAATTTGGATTTTCTAACAAAAAACTACGGGGACACGTATTTTTTAGTTTTTTTCTAACTTCTTAGTTTCCAGCGAAAAGTCGATGCATATACCTTGGGACACCAGATATGTTAGCGGCAAAGTATGAAATTCAGACAGTCTATAGAATGCCTAACATTTCATATAATACTTAGCTACTTTAGGCAAAGTAAGAAATATCCTTTTTATTACATACCTGGACCAGCCATTCTATAGAATGTCTAGTCGACTTAGGTAAAGTATGGAAAGGCTTAAAACTGTATCTATTAATGGCCATACATAATTAATGCCTAGTTTAAATTTTACCGAAGGAAAGCTTTTCAACAATTAGCTGGTAACGTTTATCTGTTAAAAACACACTATTTCTTGCTGTAATATTTCTTCTTTTCCGTAGTTCCTCCTCAAAACGGCATCGAAACACATTTTTATCCATCATTAGAACTATAAACCACATGGGACAACCTGAAGGGATAACCTCACCAACTAGCTGTACAGGGAAGGTTACTTTGCCTGCTTCGCTGTAGGCATTTCTATAGAACGCCTAAGCAAATTAGAGAAATGGGGTAAATTCTACACATTACCTAACGTTTTTAAATATTATATGAAATGCCTACATTCAGAAATATATTGTACAGAATGCCTGATTTCATACTTTGCCGGTAATATATATATATATATATATATAATCTCCCTCCCCAGTCTGGCCTAGGTAGCGAGTAACTAGATTCTTCGGATCTTGATGAATCTTAATGATTCGGATCCCATTATTGTGGGTTTATTGACTAGACACACTTGGAAAGCCGGTCGTTTACATAAAATAAGCAGGACGACCTAATCCTTTGTGTCAGAATTATAACGAGAGAGTCAGGGACAACGCTGGTAACACTACTTAGGTCAGTATACCCGTTTAACTAGCAAGTGGTTCCGCATATTTTGGAAGGCCAACACTTTCAAGGGAATGCTTGAGATAGTTGGAGATTAGAGATATCTTGAGAGATATTATAGTCAAACAGGTAGTATTGCTGGGGGAGGCTTCTTAGGTGTGTATTTTTTTTATTGGGGGGTGGGAGGGGGAATAAAAGTCAATGGCTTAGGTTACGCGCCTTTGGGTACCCATTAATAATAATAATTATTATTATGGAAGGGAATAGCTGAGCGGTTAGCGTACTGGACTTCCTCGCGGAGGATCTGGGTTCGAGTCCAGCTGTGCTACCCTTAGATTTTTTTTTCCTAGGAGCCACTACAGTTCACCGTCCGGTGTCTGTACCGAGAAAACATTGTTCGGATGCCGACAGTACACTGAGAAGGCTCCGGGCACCAGTGACTATAGATGTTGACGCGCCTTAACTTAAAAAAAAAAGTAAAAAAAAAAATAATATTAATAAAACCTAAACATAGTCTGGAAAAGAAATCCCCATTTAGCGAAACATAGAAAAAAAAAAAAATTACCATTCATGAAAGAAAAATCAAACTCAGAGGACCTCAAAACATGTAAATATTTCCGGTGAAATCTAAATTTAGAAAACTGACATATTCGTAATACTTTCTCTTACATAAAAAAAAAAAAAAAAATGAAAAAATTTATTTTGAGGTTATTAAACATTTCGCCAGATAAACCCTTTTATTTCAGCAAATTTTAAAAAATTAAAAATTAAAAAAACCTTGAGATAAATTAAATGTCCAACAATAAAAATTAAAGATTATGTAAATTAGTTATATTAAAAATGATATTAGGTATCAGATTAGAGAGTTAATAAAAAATTAAATGTTCATATAAACAAAGGAATAATAATAATAAGGCTTGGTTTACTATTACAACTATAAAACTCGGTCGTAATATGCATACACAGGGGCGTCATAGACTGTCCATTGCATAACTAGCACACATAAATATAATAATTATTCTGTTAACGGTCAAGGACTTTAATATAACAAGGCCATCATCACTAAGGCAATAAGTAGGCAACAACTGAACTAATACATAGCTCTGTTACCATTTTTTATTCGTTCTTCGTTTTTCACATTGCATAAACGTTCTTCCTGATTGGATATATTTCAGATGTTATCTACATTGCCCAGATTAGTGTGGACAATTATCAGTGATATTTCTATTCAATTCATTCGTTAAATACTAATAATAAGAACTAGAAATGATTGGTAAGAGTAAAAATTCTGTGGTTGATAGGAAATAGGGATTAATCATTAAAAAAAAACAAAATGAATATTAGTGAATATTTTACTGCTTCAAAAGGGTTCTAAGCGCCCAGATTAAATGGTTCAACAATTTGAGGTAAACTCAATATTATCTTTTTATCCGTTAAATAAACTGGCTGACTCAGAAAATGATAAATTTGTTTTTCAGACAAACTTTTCAAGTGGTTCACAATGTTTAAAATGAGATAATAAAAGGCAATAGGACCTCATTGTGGTTCAAAAAGTTCAAAATGTTCAAAATGTGGTAATTAATTAATAAAGAAAAGTGAAAATTTTACTGTAAATTAGTTCAAAATGAAGTTAAAAAAATAAGTTATAATTTGGCTGAATCTTGATTCAAAATGATTGGTTCAGTAAGAAATTTAATTTGACTAAAATGTCATTTAAAATGTTCAAAAAGTAACAAGCTGAGGCTAATAGAATTAAATGTACTTAATTTGGTTCAAAGTGTACAAAATTATGAAATATATGGGACACAATTTGTTTTTTTGATGGGGAAAGTTCAAATTGTTCAGATTGAGTGATAATTTGGAGTTAAAAAAGGATTAATGCGGAAGAAAATTGTTTAAAATTGTTCATGGAAATACATTGGTTATATAATGAAAGAATATTTAATTTGGATTAAAAAAAGTTTAACTTGATTTGAAAAAAGTTCAAGATAGATGGAAAAAGGTTTAACTTGGATGCAAAAAGGCTAATTTGGTTGGAAAAGGATTAATTTGAATGGAAAAGGAACTATTTGATTGAAACATGCTATTATATTATAATTTATGTTTTGAATGATTAATAATATTAAATATATATTAACTTACGTTAAGTATAGAACTTCCAAAAAATCCAATAACTGTACTTACCTAAAAAAATAAAACAAAATTAAATTAGTAATTGCATAGTTAAGAAGGAATGTGCAATATGTATGAGTAAAACTAACTCTTTAGTAATCATAACGTTAATTTAATTTTTATCGATTAATCCATTTTTGGATTGTTACAAAACAAATGTATTTTTCTATTGTGATAATAATATGGATAGTAAAGTATTAATTAGTTAATGTAGAAAACACAATACAAATCATGGCTGGCAGTGTACTGTACCAATAACATAAAATGGTTAAGATGAATTTGAAAAAGTAATGTTTACTTGACTGCAATATAGTAGCATTTCCTCAAAAACCTTTGTCTTCAAACGGATAATTCTTTGTTTCCCTTGTTTCGATCATGAGTTTGAATTTATAACGATTACTTAGATTCTTTAATTTTTGGTCTATGAAAACTGAATTCATATTGCAACTAACCGGAATTGGCAGAGGCCCGCCTACTACTAGCGCTCCTAGCTTAACCTGCCAAGAACTATTATTACCTTCTCTGATGTGGTAGCTAGATCTTGTGCTTTTATATTTCTTTTAATTTAGCCATACCTGCAAGCTTATTTTCACTTTCCTGTATACCATATTTGATTGTAATTTGTATCATAGTTATAATGTTCCTGTTCACTTTTTTCTAAATTTATATTTTCATTTTTCTTCTTCTTTTACTTGTCTTATTTTATTGCTTATAAATATTTACATTGTAATTTGGCTTTATTGTAAATAGAATTTGGCTGCTTAATAATTGCTGGAACCTGCTCTTCTCACCTGTGCTAATTTGGTGCAAGATTTATGCTATAGGCATTCTAGGGTATGTAATTTGATTTTATTTACTTATTTGGACTTGTATCGTACCGATTCGCTAGACAACTAGCCTGGCGCCCTGCTAGTACATACCTACAGTCACAGATCTATATAAAATCGTTACAATATCCTTCAAGTTCATGTAGAGAAAGAGCTGAAGAACCATATTCTGTACAGTGAATGAAAATCCGAAACCTGTCTGAATTATTAAAAAGAGATAGATAGAACTTTAGATATTCAGTAAACACTGCTTAAGTTAGTTCTTAAGCAAATAATTTGTTTCCACAATGTTGGGGTCCGTCTGATGTGGGCAATCATTGTTGACAACCTTCTTCAAGATCTGTCAGCAAATGGCTATGATTGCCATGGTTATGCAATTGATTTGGCGGTTGTAGCAACAGGACAATTTCAGAGCGGGTACAAGCTGCTGTGAGGAGGAGGATCTTTCAGTTAACCCCCATAAAACTATAATAGTTTCTATCACATTACGCTGCAAATTAGAAAGGCGTAAACCACCACAACTTGTTAATCCGCCTCTCTTATTTAACTAATCTATTCAGAACTTAGATTAGATAAATTAATATCATGCAATTTTGTTTAGCGAGTCTGTGGGAAAAAGCGAACGACAAATTTAGCATCACTACTTGGTAGAGAATTTTTTTTTCCTCTTTTAATGGTTCATAAAAAAAAGGAAAAGAGATTGCATTAAGTAACAAAGATGTTCAGATAAATTAAATGCATAGATAAATGACCTGAACTATCAAAGAATTTATGAATTCAAAATTGTTTTTGGCTGAATACTTCAATAACAAGAATACAGTTAACATTATGTATTGTGATTCAAGACTAATAAAAAAATTGAATCACTTTAATTGCAATAGTAAGATTTCTAATTATAAGTACTCTGGCCAATATTTTAAGCAAGTGATACATGATTACTTAAGAAATATGTACATTATGTATTATCTCAAAGGCAATGAAACACTTTTCTTAAGTATGAGGGCGTATCATATCATTTTTTTTATAACTCATGGCATCATTCGGCCATGATTGAGCAATATCCGCTATCTGAATACACTATAATTTTCTTTTTTAGTAATTCTCAATAATATTTTCTTACTTTCTTTTACCAAAAAGGAAGTGTATGGAATTGGAGCTTCAGAATTTATTCACCGTTCCGTTCCTTAATATTTAACTTGTTTTAATAAACAAAACACTTAAACTTATTGTTAACCTATATATTCATTCTATTTGATTAGCACAAACTAGCAGCTCAAAGTGGACTTTAGTAAAGACTTGGACAACTTGGAAGCACTTAGACAACTTCCACACTAAAAAAAACAGTGTTACCACCTTAACAGAAGGTATTGAATTTTTATATTAAATTTTTTACCCTATATTTTATCGTGAAAGTTTGAAGTCCCCCCAAAAATAAGCATCTCTATGAAAAACTTAAATGATTTTCTTTCCTGCAAAAATTATAATTATGGCAATTTTTTTTCCCACTTGGCATTTTTACTAAAAAAAAAAAAAAAAAAAAATCGTAGATATATGTATATGTGTGTGCGTGTGGTGTCAACAAATCCCAAAAATGGAAATCACAGTAAGTTCAAACTTGATATTTAGTTCAAGTGGAGTCCTAACAATAAGAAGTTGGACAACTGGAACTAATACTTTACTGAAAGGAGTTTTTTTGCCATTTTCTTTATGATAACACCGACGTGGGTTTCATTAAATTTGGTATACTAATTGTACATGCAAAAACCTATCACTTTTTTCTGAAACTTTTTTCGATTAAAATTTATTTAAGGAGGTTTTGAGAAAGATGGAGTTATGCTTTTCTTTAAAAAAAAAAAAAAAACCTGGTGTGAAGCACTCACACAACTTTCTTTTACTCCAGTTTTCAAAATTGACAAATTTTATAGTAAGTGTACCAAATTTGATGAAATTCGTCGAAAACTGAAAAAAAAAAACTGTTCAGTAAAAGCGCACTTCCGGTTTACTAATTTTCTTTGAAACTCGGAATTTTGGTCATCTATTTATTTCTAATTAATTATGTTTGAATGATAGAATTGTATAATCAACTATGATAGCACTTTAGAGAAAAACATAACCCCACCCTTCCTTCAAAAAGTGCCCTTAAATGAATTTTTCCAGAGAAATGTTTTT